>PVIH01000119.1:0-164864 GCA_004025045.1 Sigmodon hispidus
AAAAAAAAAAAAAAAAGATTTATGAATATACAAAGTTATACCATGCAAGAAAAATATTTTTCCTCCCAGTACTTTTATTTAACTAACCACTGCATAGTATCTGTTGAGTCTTTTCAGGGAAAGAAGTACAGACGCCCTTTATGCACTTTTCTTTCTTATTCTTTACCCTAAAGGCTCCATATGATCTATCCTTGTGTACAGTTTCTAGTTTTTCAAACCCACGGCTCCTTATCAGAATTTGTCTTTCTTTATCACACTTGCCTAGTTGATAGACAGGTTGTGTGATAACTTTTGAAACCAAGTCCCTCTTCCTTATCATGTTATTTCTCCTACCTTTTCACATCTGTCCCCACCCACAGCCCTGATGTACTTTGAAGCTCACTTGTCACATCATCAGCAGTGAGGATTTCTGCCTTTACCATGTCTCTGCAATGAGACAAAGCTATCTAAGGCCCCTTACAAAACGTGCCAACCCTTCATCTTGATTCCCTTGCTCCTCACTTGTTTAGTAAAGAACCTGTGTATTCAGAATCCAAAGCACAGGCTATAGAGTTCCATTACTGGTATCCTTTCCCTTTTCAGTCTCTCTAATTGGACAATGGCTCACATACAGGCAATGTCAACTACTCCCTGGCCCTTTCCAGTCTCGGGTAGGTATCTGTCAATCTTCCCCTAAGACCCACATCCACGTCTTCTTCCTGTTTGCTGGACACAATTACCTTCAATGCAGACTGACCTCCCACATCTGTCTTCTGATTTAAGGATTTGTCATTCTCTATTCCTTGGACATTTTCCTCTTATGAATTCCCTTCTTCTGGTAATGACACTATCAGTGACTAGTCTTAAGATATAAGAATCATCTTTGATTTTGTTTTGGCTCATTCACTCTTTTCTCATTTATTGACTTCCTCACACATGTCTCAGTGATTCTAAGCTGTCTGTGAAAGACATCTCTTCTAATGCCCATGTTGCACATCATCATTTGCCTGTTACTCCGCATTCCTGTCCCAGTCTTTGATCACATGGAATTTAAATCACTACTCTGGCATTGTCACTCACAGACCTTACAATTGCTGGTTTCCATGTACTATGTGCATTCCTAGGTAGAGGCCTGCAGTGTTTTACCCCAACTTACACTACAACTTCTTCCACCTACTTCTCATCCACATGTACCATACTCTCACCAGATTTTTAGAGTTTCTCCTGATACTTTTCACTCTTAAGAAAAGATTGTATTTTATAATGCATGCTTCAATCCTACGTGATCTTCTGAGACTGGCAATAAAAGCCATATAATTCATGGAACATTTAGGCATGTGTCTGTTTGCTTTTTAGTATGGATGTTAGATGTAATGATAAAAATATAGAAATAGCTGAGAGTACTGGTGCATGTCTTTAATTGTGCCACCCAGAAGGTTGAAGCAGATGGGATCTCTGTGAGTTCAATGACAGCCTGTTTTATATAGTGAGTTCTAGGACAACCAGAACTATAACTTTGATACTCTGAATAAAAAAAAAAAAAAGAAGTAAATCTAAATTTTCACTTCAATGATTAGCAATATTAGCATAAGTATTTTCCATGTAGTATCTACCTCCAAATTAGTTACACTAAATATTATTTATTACATGTTTATCTGTAATTAAAATTTAAGTAAAGGTCCAGTATTTTAGCTGGCAAACCTATCTTTGAACTGCAAAAGCACTGTACTTTTACTAATGGGACAGACACAAGACAAAAAAGCTAAATATTGAGATTTTGAACAAATTTCTTCATCTTAGTTACTTTCTTCATCTGACCATTAAAGATATCAACTTCATAAATTTCAGTGCACTGGGGAGAGAGTAATTGTGAATTCACAGTTTTAGTGATCATGCTGGTCTACCAGTGAACACACAGGGCTACTATCTGTTCTTTGTATCTTTGCTTGACTCTGAGGCATTTAGTGAACAAATCCCATTATTTCCATTAAGGACAGAGCCACTGAAATCATTGAAAATGGTAGTGAGAAAAAGCATGCCCTTACGAAGTGCTAGAAATCAGATAGGAAAAATGTCGGAAATGCTAAGAAAATTACAAATGTTGCACACATATCTGTGCTGAATTGATTTAGAGGAAGAGTGATTGTGAAGGACAAAGCAAATCATGCAATTTGTGGAAAGTACTGTACTTATGTAATTGAAAATAATCAGCATGGGATGAAGAAAAATGATGGCCAAAATAAGGGAGAAATGTTTTAGAGTGTCGCTGGAAGAATAGGACCAATGCTAGCTTGGATGGGCCTAGAAATCTGCTGAGGATTTAAAGGAATGAACCAAAGATAATTCTGCCAGTTGAAAATACTATTCATGGCTATAGACCAAGGCAGAATGGTCATGTATTGAGCCTGCTTGGGCAAGGACTAACCTTATATCTTCTGAGTAGTTGCCTAGGTGGCAAACATTAGTCTCTCCCGCAAGGCAATATACTATGGACAGACACATGGGAGGCAAAGCTCTTGAGTAAAGGGAAGAGAATTCTAATGTCCATGCCTTAGTCATACATTCAGACCATTATCTGGAAATTATTTCAGGATGCAAATGTGTGAGCTATATCCTAATATACAGTAGGTGATTCCTCAATTTTCTTCATTTCCTTCTTCCTCTGGTCACTCATCATTCATCCAGTATTACACTGTAAGAACAATACATTTCTGATTTTCCTTAATATTTCATTGAGCCACAACTCATAAATGCCTACTATATTAATGGATTCATTTCATTACTTAGAAACAAAATTCTTGATTTTGCACTTTTAACTTTAAAAACAGTAAAGAATTATCAGGAAGACTCAGAAAAGTAACTCGATAAATATTTTTGAATTTGGTAAAGGTGTAAATGCAACATGTAAAATGATGAATGAGACTCTATTCTGGCTAGCCATAATGGCACTCATTTGTAATTCTAGCAACCAGGAAGCTAAGGCAGGATTCCTGAGCTCTAGGATAGGTTGGGCTACATAGTGAGCCTAGGATTCAAAATTAAAAATAAAATTAAGGAATGGATTGGCCAAAACTAAGAATATTTGAGGAAGTCTTATGTAAATCCAGTAGTGTGTAAGCTAATTAAAATACTATGTGCATATGCATATGTGTGTGTGTGTGTGTGTGTGTGTGTGTGTGTGGTGTTTGCATAAAAGTCCCCTGCTTGAGTGTGCTGCTCAAAGAAGACAAGTTTTTTTTTAAATGAAAATCTCAGTGACAGGATACTTTCCTACTTGTTATTGGCCAGTATGACCTGATGGGCATCCAAAATATCACAAACTATTGCTATTGCTATTGTTTTTGATTTCCCACTATAACTAGATATCAAAACACCTATTACTGAAGACATCATTTGCATTGGATGCTGGGTAGAAAGAAATTATAAAGAAATCCAGAAGATTCTGTATAGACTGATCTGGGGGAAAAGACATTGATGGCCTTAACTAGCAGTTAGTCTCAGTGCTGCAACAGTGCAACAATGATTATGAAGACAACCAACTTTTCAATTAGATAAAAGGTCCACACCACAGGAAGGAGTCTGGGTCTGTTACTGTAAACCTGGTCAAAATCTCATGATTGGGGCAACCCTAGGCCCTAAGTGGGAACCTACTATTGTTGTTTTGCTAAATAATCATGTTGTTAAACTTCCCTCTAAATATTTATGCTTGCAACCATTAGACTTGTGTTACTCTCAACTAAAATCAGGAGAACTTTTTTTTTGAAAAATGGGCTTCCATTAATACAAAAAAACTTCATAACAATTCAAAGTGTCAAGCTGTTGATGAAGAATATGCTTCTATCACCCCCTATCCATGGCTCAGGAACTTGATACAAGAAAGGCTAGAAAAAAAAATGTAAGAGCTGGCAGATAGGGAGGAGAGCTGTGACATGCTGACTTCTGCCTATGACATGGATTTTACATATGTCAACTTAAAGCTGCTGTGGTACCTACACAAGACCTGACTAAGATCATACCAGTCAAAATTCCAACATGGACTGGGGAGGAGTCCATGAGGTTCCATACTCAGTTGAAGAGCCTCTGGCATTTCATGGAAGCTAAGGGCGTGTAACCATTTGCCTTTTATGACATGGCTACTGCTAGAATGCCTGTGCCCATACACATTGGCATAAGGCAGAACTCACAGGAATAGATATGATTTAAACATACTGTATAGATATATAAAAATTTCAGTGAACAAATCAAAATATATTGTAAAATAAAAAATATATATCTTAATTTAAAAAGAAGATCTTGGGTGGGTTGGACACAAACAACAACAATATCCAGAATGAAACATACACTGTATTTTAAGTTCTAGATATATTACGTCATGTCGTACAGCCATTAAGGTAATTGAAAATACAATAGAAAGAGGGGAAGAGTTAAATTCTGGATTATTGGGGTAACTAACCCAGACATTGTGACAGGGTGGTTATAGGTCTGGCATAAGTGATGCTTAGGCTGAAACTTAAAAGAAATCAGTGAAGCGCATTAGGAGTTAGGTGGAGGAAAAGATCTTAGGTACAAATGATAGAAATATAAGACAATGATTAGTCCAAATGCCAATGGATGCTCAGTGCTTTGCTTTGGTGAAGAGTAGGACCATGGTGTGGGCCAGGAAGCCATAGGACAGAGTGTTAAACTGATCAAAAGGAGCTGCCATCCTTCTGGGAATGCTAGTGAGCTCCTGCAGAGGCTTCAACAGGCAGGTGATCTGCTGAGAACCTAAGTTCCAAAAAATGCCCAGCTAAGCTGACTTCAGGAAACATTAGGTATGAGAAGATGACTGAAAATTTCTGCTAGGAAGACAATTCAGTTTTGTCACCCACAACCTTGACTTTTTAATTTTTATTAATTGGGGCTCTATAAGACCTTTTTTTATGCAGGTATATAGTATACTTTTAACATATGTCCCTCATGTTCCATTTTTCTCTCCTTCCTTCCCATTTTTTTCCCCCTTGTCTCTCAGACAGCTTGCTTTTACTTTCCTGTCATCATTACATATTTATACTGTGTAGGATTCTGGGATGACTTTCTTTTCCTTTGGATCTTCGGACTACTGTGGTTATACTTCTTCTTCTCTAAAGTGAGGCTGACTTCTTTACATCTAAGTGTTTTGCCGTCCTGCTAAGCCTGATCCTCAGTTCCTCTTTATTCATATTCTTAATGTGTTGACCTCAACCTACCTTCTGGCTTTAAATATCATCATTAACAATGACAATCCCTAAGTATGCATCACTAGCCAGGACATTTCTCTGCCTTGTGAGCTCATGTATTCAGCATCCAGCATCCTATTCCAAGTTTTTTTGGCACTTACTATGACTCTCAAGCTGAACTCTTGGCTCTCCTTTCAAAATTATGCATCAAGTTTTCCTAGTATTAGTAATGGCAACTCCAACCTTTCTATGCCTAGCCTCAAATTTGGACTCACCTCAAGCATCTTTCTTTTCTTTTTTCTTATTAATCTACATCAAACCCTTGGGTTAAAAATATGACTTTTTTAATGTTTCTATTGTTCATACAGCCCAAGCTAACAGCTTAGCCATAATAACAAATTACTGTTTTAATGGGTCATTGTAATAAATGTTCTTGCTTCTGCTCTAATTCCCTATGGGTTTGCACTGGACACTGTAGTTATAGTGTATCTTTGAAAATATTAGGCCATATCTCTCTGAATAAAAACCCTCCAAGGCTTTCCACTTCCTCTGGAGTCAAGGTCAACATCTTTATGATGGCCTACAATGCGATGGAATTTCCCCTCTAACCTCATGACTGTGGCCTTAACTAATTCTACTGCTCTTCTTGTGAGGTTGCTGTGCCTACCCTTGCCTATCCATCTCCCCTGAACCTGATAGAAAGTTTTCACCTTCTACTAGTGTACTGACTGGAGTACTCACCCTGGGGATCTCAAGCCTGTGCTGCCTCGATTATTTAGTCTATTCTAAGTGCAATTTTATTAGTCTTTTTCTGAATATGTTATTCCAAAGGCAACCTTTCCTCAAAGCCTGCCCCAGGTCCTAACCCTACTTTATTTCTCTTCATAACATGTCATATCATTGCCAAGTCCTTGGTACATTTTCCGCCATTCATATTTATTCTATCTTTCTTCGCCAAAACTGTGAATTTTATGAAGCCTGTAATGTGTTGTGCTTAGGGCAGATTCTCCACTCAGTAGAACATATCTTAGCACATAGTAAGGACTCATAAGTAACTGCTGAGGGAATGGGTGGAAATGATTAAATAGAAATGGAGAGGAGCCAGTGTAGCAACGATTTGTTTCAGCACAGAAAGGCCAGACAGGGATGGCTTGTTGGATACAGAGAAAAAAAAACGGGAGCTGAGGAAGACAGAGCCTAGGTTTCTGACATGGACCACTGACTTAGTGGTCAACTGTTTACTAAAACGTAGAAGGTAGCAGGAGGTTTGGACCAGAGATAGCGACCAAGAAGAAAAAATCAGTTTTGAAGTTGAAACTAAGGTTCCTTGATTACATTCAATTGAAAATGTCTCTGAAGCAGCTGGAACCATTAATTTTATTCATGGAAAGCATTTATTTATTTATTTATTTATTTATTTATTTATTTATTTATTTATTTATTTCTCTCTCTCTCTTTTTAAAAAAATTCATTTATTTTTATTTTACATATGTGTTTCCTTACATATATGTCTGTGCACCATATGTATGCAGTGCCTGAAAAAGTCACAAGATAGTCTTGGATGCCAGGGAACAGGAATTACAGGTGTTTGTGAGTCACGATTTGGATGCTGGGAACTGAACCTGGGTCCTCTGGAAGAGTAGCCCGTGCTGTTAACCCCTGAGCCATCTCTCCTGCTCATAAGCACTCACTTCTACAAACACAGAGCAACTGTGTAGAAAGGTGCTGGACAGAGATTACAGAACAGAACCATTTTCTAAGGTAATGCTATAACCTGTTAGTGTACTTCTTGGTGAAGTCACTGATCCCATAACCCCTCAAGAATTTACAGCCATTCAGAAAACTCTATTCTCCAAGTCTTCAAGGAGTCTCACTGTTAGAATGTAACCATTTTTCAGTTTGACTCTGGGGGTTCATGCTTGCCATTCAGAACCTACTATATTTTACTGCACCTCCTGACATTGTTACACAACATTTATTGAAAGCACATTTGATGGTAATGAAGTTTCTATTAACTATGATTAAATCTCATAAAGCACCTGAAGATAATTTAAGATGTGCAGAAGCAGAAAATGAAACATTCGGTTTAGTACATTAGGAAACATAATTGATTAAATTATCTCATTTACAATAAGTGCTTTCATGAGCTATGCAGTGCGCATATTTTCCCCAGTTTGTCATTATGATTTGCTAACACATACCTTAAGACTTCACTTTCTTTTTGTACCTCCCTGTAACTCAATGCTAGGTCCTTTGCCTGTCTGTTCTGGAGAACTGTGTAGAAAACTCATCTGAGTGATGTAGTATACCCATCAGGACTTGTGGAGGATGATGTGTACTGCTAGCTATATATAGGAACAGGTTGTTTCTCAATTATCTTTATAATTGACTTTGATTTTATATCAGTAATGATTCATGTAGACTTAAACCCAGCCCCACTTTCACTGAACGACTAGCTTGAATTTGTATAATGCACTTGTAACCATGCAGCTCACAGAACCCTGACTGGATTCCTGTGGGAGCTTTTTGCAATCTCATTGATTTTGGTATGGTTTTATTTTTAGGGAAATCACAAATTAAACCAGTTTAAGTAATTCTGTTGCAGTATCCAGCAATTAAGCATGGTGCTTAGGAGCAAGAACCCTAAGCAAAAATGAATTCAGAAGTCCCTATAGACAAGGAATAGCTTCTGTGGGGTTTATGGCTGAAAATACAGATGTAACCAAATTACAAAGGCACAGAACTCACAAACTAAGCATGAAATTAATTTTTAAAAACACACACATGCATTCGTAAATAATCCTCATCAATTTGTTTATCACATAAACACTTGTGGTCTTGTCATACTCTACACCCAAATCATAGGGCAGGGAGGGACATGCACATGAGACTTAGAAAAAGCAGAGAGTCTGTCCATCCATCCCAGCTACCTCCCTGAAAGTCAGGACACAGCAAGGGATGCATATTAAAAGATACCTTTCCTTCCCTCAACATGCGCTCATGCCAACATACACACATGTATCCTCCCTACTTAGGCTTCAAAAGCAAGTGTGCATGAAACCAGAAGTATGCGATGGTTCCTTTACAAGTGTTTGGCAGCAGCAGATAAAGACACTGAGGAAGCTTTTGTTTTGCAGAAATCTCAAGTTGTAAGTTAATGGGCTCTGTGTGCTTCAGGCTGCCCACACAAAGAGTGGAACAGGAACAAAATGCCTGGGGTTTTCTGTCATGTCTTCTGAGGCCCACCCCTGGGTACCTATTGCCGTCTATCCTCTAAGGTCTTCACTCTTTTCAAAGAAGTTAACTAATGAAAGCTGTTAAATGTCCTGAGAGCTTTGACTTCTACTGCTGTGGATTTAAATGATCAGAAGTCATTCATCTTGTACTAAATGAGAGAAACTAGACACAGACAGTTTTCCAAAGCTTTATACTCCAAAGCAGCTGGACGGCTGTCTACTTCTGCTAATCATGTCAGCTGTACAGTTGGTTCTTTCCTCATAGCTGAAGATTCCTTAATATGCTTTAGCTAGCTCCTAAATATATGCAATTACTTAAATACAGTAACATGTGGATCCTAGAGGTATCCTCATCATAGATTCTAACTACTTGCTTTTTGGTAGATAGAAAGGCTTATTAAGTTCCCACCATATTCCAAGATGCTGGTCTGTTTGATCTCCCATCCATAAAATTCTAAGGCTATGGTTTGCAAACAGAGTGTATAATGGAATCACTTGTGGGGGGGGGCTCTGAAAAATAAAGATTTCTGGGTTCTAATCCCTACCCTCTAACTCTCAAATTTTAAAAGGCCTCTGGGTTATCATAATTACAGTTAAAGCCACAGGGTCAAATGCCAAGCTTCCAACCATTTAAGCCATACTCCATTCTCTAAATCCCCTGGATGCAAAACAAATAATGCAAAGGCATCTTCAGGAGGCAATCCTGTAGCTAGGGAACTGAAGCCAATGCCAACACTCAGCTTGGACTTATTTCACTGTGGAGTGTTGGCTCCAAATCTGCTTAGTTAAAATAGATGCCACAGCAGGTGAGACTCTGGGTTTACATTCTCCAGAACCATTCCTTTCCTGCCTCTTCCTGGAAGGGCTGGGAGCCAGGCGTTCACCCACAAGGCTGCTTTCATGCATGTGTATACTGACAAATATTTATTAATTTTAATGCTATAAATCTCTCCAGAAATAAGAATCCTAGATGGCATTTGCAGAGAAATGGACTTATAGGCAGAAAGAATCAAGAAGAAAGATTTACTTTTGCTTTAAGGGAGGGGAAGGGTGTGCATATTTCTTTTTGATTTAAACCTCTGATATGCGACTCCAAACTCAATGAGGAGAGGCCCCGGAAGCCCTGGATCTGTCAGAGGACTTCAGTTCTGCTTGGCTCCTGAACAAATACAACAGTAAGGCAGCAAATATGAGAATAAATTATATTCACAAGAGGAAAAATAACTTACTTTGGGGTTTTATTTCATGAAGAGGTTTTTTATCTAAAAGAAAGAAAGAGAAAGAGAAAGTTGTGTTTAATAAATTTACATGGAGCAGATCTATTCCCTGTATTACTTTGTATGGACCTCTATAAATGATACATTTTCTTTGATTTGCAGGCAATACGGATTATGGGGCCCACATTTTTCTTTTTCATTCTAATTTCTTATTTGCCTCTTTTTGAAATATTTCCATATGATGATAATTGTATTTAAGAATATATTTTCTCGCTAGTTTGCTAGCATATTTTTCTCTATAGCTTCTGCTCGCTTTTTATCTGTATGATAAGTGCAAGGAGTCTGCTGCCTGCTACTTTTAATGCCCAGTGAGCAGCCTGTTCAGGTAAGAGATGCCATTTCACTATTCACGAAGACGGAGAAATAAACCAGGGAATAAATATTTAAAGGGAACCTGCATTGGTTTGCAGTAATCCTGGTCTGAATGCAAACTTTCAAACTGCATGTTGAGCCCTTCCCTGGCTATGGATGTGGAGTTGTAAGTATTTTAAACTTGGATTTGTGCTTCCTCCCTCACTATTCTGTTTAAATGGGTATTGTCTCTTTCAGTGAAGAAAGTGTTATTGTATATGCAGCAAGCTAGTGGGATGTGTCTGTGAAAGAAAAAGGCATTCATCTGGACCTCAGAGGTCAGAGTCAGTTGGAGGCATTTGTGACAGTTCTCCCCAAGGTTCTCTGTCCATCAAGCACTGTCTGGTCCTGTCTCCCACTAGCATCTAATTCTGAATCTCACACTGACTCTGGTGCCTTTGGCTTACTTTATTTTACCTAGGGTCCCCTCACTGAGTGACAGGGTTAGGTCAGTGAGAGGGTACATTCTGTAGGCTTGTTCTCTATGAGGCTAGAGATAGCCACACAGAGTGAGACTTTCATTATAGATTATGGTATTAGCAGAACCAAAGCCAGCATGATACACATTTTAGAACTTAATAAATATTATCTGACTGTATAGTAAGCCCTCCCAGGCAGATAGGCTGCTGTGGTCATTTTGCCTAGGAATTTCTTTCAACTGAACTCACTTCTTAATTTTATATTGATCTCGACAGAAGACTCTTGTACATAAATGCAATGTGCTTTGAATATGCCTTTTGTATGTTTAGCTGACCTGTGATGGAAGTAGATTTTAGAATTTGGATGCAAACCATACTCCTATGTATATAGATCATTTAAAAGTAGCAGAAAATGATACAGCACTAAGTATTGTTTTCAAAATGAACAATTTCTGGTAAGACAATATATTATTTATATTGTCATATTCATGTAGGATTTTCATTCAGCTTTCTAAGATCACTTGTATGCCCCTCACCACACAGACTAGACACATTTCCCCTAGAGCAGGTGGCAGCTGCGATGTTCAGATGCTACTCTTCTCAGGAATTAGAAGGCAACCACTTTGGTGAATAGAGCAGAACTTCCGTTTTGCTTACTGCAAGGCATCTGGAAGCATTGAGAACAGGTCCTGAGAGGCTGGCAGGCCAGGGCTAAGATGTCTGAAAGTGATGCACTGCCATAGCCACAAGAGGAGTTGGGGACATCTGTTTAGAACTGTGGCTAAACTCAACTGTGGTTAAACTCTTCTGAAACATGGGAATACAGATTAGACCAGGGAACAAAATAAAATGCCATTAAAAGCCCATGAGATGCAAGACAGAATCTCAGCAAAGCCTATGAGAAAAATGGGGTGGTGAAATTTTTTGTGGAGATAGCACTGAAATATGAGTGGATGTGGCTAAGAAGCCCAGGGTTAAGCTCTGGGGGCAGAGACACTACCACAAGTACATGGCAGACAGGGAGACTGCATTTCACTCTGACTCAGCTGTGGTACCAAGGTACTTGGCATCTTGGTACTGTGCAAGTAACACAGACTTGGGGTCTGAACTTGACTTGGATTTGAGGAGTTGTACATCATGTCTGAGTGACTTTAATGTTCTTAAAGTGAACTAGGCATAGTAACACCCTCAAAGTTTGGTTTGCAGAATTAAGAAGGATAGATACAGTACCAAGCAAGGGGTGGGTACAGGTTTGGCTTAATAACTGCGATAAATGGTGGTTTATAAAGTAATTTTAATCTATGATGATGGTTACAAACTCACTAATTCATGATGTTTATTTGTGTTCTTGCTAGGAGAGAGGCCACCATGTCAGATCAGGAACTGGACTGATTTGGTCGGGAAGGGTACTTGAATGACAGTCATAGGCAGACTGAACTAAGTCACAGCTTAGTTACTTGTTGTGCAGTGGAAGAATGGGATGCAGAAATCACCTAGGAACCTTTTGCCTCCATCCACCATGCTTAGTCTTCAGGAGGGCAATTGATAATATAGGAACAAAGGCCGTTCATAAAGCTTTCCCATTGCAGTGTAAAATGCCCCCGAAGGGCCACTGTTCTACTGGCTAGCATGTCTTCTATTTCAATGGCCTTCTTGAAGAAAGAGCTGAAAAGCTCTGGAGCCCAAAGACATTAAGCCCCCTGTCATAAGCATCAAAATTGGGTTTTGCTGTATTTTGTGAAATAAAAATACCTTAGAAGAAAGCTGCCACAGAACAGCATTTTCCTCAGTAAATGCTGATTTTTGACATAGGCCCTCTGTATACACTAGAGAAGGCCATCTAGTGACTGACCAACCTCTCCAACTTGAAGGCTTGGTTTGCACCACACTGTTTTATTTTGTTTACATAATCATTCTCTCACAAAGCTCAAGGCCATGAAACAACTTGGCCTTGGTCAACCAAATCCTCTCCACTTTAATTTCCCCCTCTTCAAAAGCCATATTCAAATGGCCCCCTAGTAAATTAATGCATTAGGGCCATGGTTCTTAATGTTGGCTGCACATTAGAATCACCTGGGGAGCTTTTAAAATAAACACCCATGCCTGGGCCCCACTCCAAGAGGTCCTGATTAATTGAGGTTTGTGTCTTTTGTGATTACTACTACTTCCTGGCAAGAAATCAGGGCCTGTGTGTGGTCAACTTCAGTTTGTTTCTGCCTCCCTAAGGGGCTGTGAGGTGGCAGCGTAGAGACAGGTTTAGGAAAGTCGGTTTTCTATTTGACAAGCATTGAAATAGTGCAATTTTGAGCCAGTAGCAGCTCAGCAGTAGGTTTGGGAAATCACAGCCACTTCTCAAGGTCTGCCTTAAGCCCTGGGAGGGCAAAAGGGTGGAAGGGAATAGATGGGATGTCGTTGTAACTCTGCCTTATTTACAAGTGAATGAATCAAAAGCATTTTTAACAGCATTTTACGGTATGTCTTAGAAATTCATGTCTACTACTTACTTATTAAGCAGCCTAGACAGGCACAAAGGGAGGAAAAAGTTCACCACAGAGAAATAATACTGTTAATGTTAAAATATGCATGTTTAGTTGTTTTTCTGATTTGTATGTATATGATATTAAATATACATATGTATGCTTACATCCACAGTAGCATGAAAATATAGGAAACTGCCCTGGCACATTATCATTTTTCACATAGAAAAATCATAGCTATTGTTCCAATTTCTGCCTTTGTTATTATTTACTGTAATGTAAATACATCTTTGTGACTCCTACCACCCCCCCCACACACCAGAATGTGTATGTGTAAAAATGTGTGTCTGTATGAGAAGAAGAAAGGAGGAAGAATGGGGGATGGAAGGGTATAGAGGAGGAAAGGAAGAAGGGATGGAGGGAGGGGAGGAGGACAGAGAGAGAAAGGAGATGGGAAGGGGGAGGGGAGAGAAGGGAGGAAGGGAACAGGAGGGCGCACTTCACTCTTTACCTTTGGTGAGGACTCATCATCTCTTTGACCTGTCTTTTGTCTTTGCCTCTTTTCTTCCATCTAGGTTTCCAAAGCATTTTCATGGTTTCATCTATTGTTCTTGAAAGTTATTTATAAAGCCACCCACTGGCAGGTAGTCCCTACAGGAAACTAAATGTGGCCAGCCTCCTGTAACTCACACGCTGGGGGCTTGAGAGGGCAGGCCTGAGGAGGAAGTACACTTGGACAGATGGACTCCACAATTCTTCGGACTCCGAGGCCTATGATTCTATGATACCTATGACCCTCATTGTCAAACACTGAAAAAATATGCGTGTTCCCAGCATCTGCATAGCTTGTGAGACTCATAGGGTCACTAAACTATACAATGTGCAGGACAGTAGCTCTTTTCCAAAACTGCAATCCAAGCATGTCACCATCGTCAATGTTTAACTTCCTTTTCTTTCATTTTATTTCCAAAAACAACTTTGACTACCTTCTTTGTAGATTTCGTTCTTTAAAACGCTTTTTGTCTCTGAAATATGGACACTAACTTTTATAATTTACCCATTTTTGCAAACTCACATTGTTCAGTTGACACAAATGTAGAATAATCTGGTTTTTTTTTTTTTTTCTTTTTCTTTTTGCCCATACTCTGGCTGTTGGATGTTTCCTTATTTGTTTACAACAGTGTCTAGCCTCACACCATGGACAATTGTTCTGCTTTCATGGTCCCACCATAGCAAATACGAATTTGTTCCTAGAGATCCTCAACTGAACTCATGTAACTGTGTGATAAATCTACTAACTTCTAGCCCCATTCTAAGCTTTAGTTCATGGAATCACTTCTCTTTTTGCAGCATCCCTTCCACTCCAGTCTCCCAGAAAAGGCTCCTGCCTCAGAAATGCAGACCATGACATCTCTAGTGATGATTTCATTAGCACACATCACTCACCTCTCTGGATAGTCTGTTTTACTTTATAGTCAGTAAAACACAGAGGAAGTTAAAACTTAATGATTGTATATGATTGATTTTATACATTTTAAACATCTGATGTCTCTGTCATTTACAGGTCCCTAGAATTGACCATGCTAGAACGTGATGAGTCTACTTAGTCTATGTGGCATTGCAACTGTACATCTACAGCAAGAATAATATGAAGAGAGCTGGGGAAATGACTGAGGGGGGGGGAAATCATCTCAAACAAGTGTAAGGACCTGAGTTTGCATTCCCAGATTGGCATGGTGGCCCACCTGCAATCCCAGAATGTGGGAGGGAATCCTTGGTGCTAGTTGAATAGATTAACCATTGAATGAGCTTCGGGTTCAAGTGAGAGACCCTGCCTCAGTAAATTAAATGGAGAACAATCCAGAAAAACACACATATAGTCCATACCACAGACACACACATGCAAACCATAACATATCACTCAGAGAAGCTTATTAAAAGTTGCTTTATATTTCAAAGATGGAGAAAAAAGGCTTAGATTATCGATTATCAGTGTGTTTTGTGAATCCATCATTACCTCTTTCCCCATAGCTAGAAATTATTACTAGTCAGTTTTATGTCCTCTGAGTGCTGCCCAAGGCTGCAGGAAGTCCTAGGGCATTCATGATGGCCTATGTTAGTGCTGAAAATAAATAAGCAGGAAACCTATTTTACATTCACCAATCAAAGTGTCAGGCAGACACTGAATTGACAGCTCATGATTCTGGCCTCCTGGGTGTTCTAACACAGAGACATACAGCTACCAGTATTTGTGTGTACTTTAAACCTGCCCAGTGAGCAAAACACAAAATAGAAGAGTGGGAAGCAGAGCTTTTCTTACTTTGTGCGTGTGTGTGTGTGTGTGTGTGTGTGTGTGTGCGCGCGCGCGCACACATGCATGAGTGTATGTATGAAATTGGTCCTTATTATGCTTTCCCAATAAATCAGAGGAGACCGTTGGCAGACCACATATTTACCCTATCACAAGATAGGTCAAAGCTTCTCTCTTCTTAACTTCTTACCAGCCCATACCACATCATGACATCTACTGACCCTTTGAAATACCATCTATGCACATCCAGTAAATACACATACAGAGAACAGAACCTCCTAGGGTCTTTCAGCTGATACTCCCTAGACAATCATGAACTCCTCAAAGAAATCTGGCTGACTATTGGAATTCTGAAGTCAAGTGGTAAGAAAATCCTACCTCGTTGACCAGTTGTACATATCGGTAAGTGAAAAACAGATTTGTTGACACCTTACACCTAAGATTTGTTCCAGATCCCATCATGCTAATTAGGTGGTATCAGAGGGCACCACCATGGACAGTTGGAGCATGTCACATCTGATGACAATGACTCCAGCATTTCATTCTGCAAAAGCTCGTGATTAGTGTTTATTTAGAAGATGTCATTTCTTCTGCTTCCTTTTTTTCCCCAAATACTATACCTAAGGCAAGTATCTCTAATGATTATTGTTACAGGTGGTGTTTCTATATTTTATTTTGAGCTAAATCATTCAAATTTATTGACTTCATGTTAACCTAAGTTTTAATTTTTACTGACATATACTTATACTTACTTCTGTGGTATAATGTGGATTTAATATGTCCTTGACTTGTGCAAAGTAATCAGGATGTCAATTACAGGATGCATTTATCATTTCTTTGATATGAGAGGATTCAAAATACTCTTTTTTAGCTATTTTGAAACAGTACATTTTTAAAATGCTCCCTCTCTAATTATAACATGGACCATCTATGCAGCTCCCTACTCCCCACAGCAGCCATGAAAACTATTTTGTGGTATACACACACAATCAAATAATATTCAGCCATTAACAGTATGAAAAATTGTCACTTGCATCAATAGATGGACCTGAAGACCACTGTTTACTGAACAAAGCCAGGAACAGAAATCCAGGTCATCGATGATCTATTCATGTAGAAACATACTAGCTTCCACAGTGTTCTCTTCCTTCCCTCTGAGTCTGTCCTTTGGTTTGTTTCTGTAATGGTATTCATATTATGGGGTTGCTGCAAAGCCTTTCCAGAATTTCTGCAAACACCTCTGCTCAAAACTGGTGCCAAAGTGGCACAATGCATGTTTCCACCTCTGTTCTCAGTAAAGATGCATGCTGAACTCTCCTCCTGTCTGGGCCAGGGATGCTTTGTCATGCTACCCTTGCATTTGTCTGTAACAAATGTCTACACACATTCAAAAGTACAAACAGGCTAAAACAGAGGTCAGTGCAAGAGTACTGGACTAGCATTTAAATTACCTTGCATTCTGTCCTCAGCACTACAAAAGACCAATCAACCAAATCACCAAAAATGGAACAAGATATCTATAGCAAATGATCACTTAAGAGAGATGTGATGCCCAGATATTTTAAATATTTTACAACATCCTAGCAACTTTAGCACATTGAAAAGAAGATGAACTACATTCTCATGTTCATTTCAGAGTTGTTCCCAGTGACAAAGATACAGAAACAATTTAAATGCCCACTAGTAAATGGATACAGAAAATGTAATGGACAGCTAGTGGAATGTGATATATGTATCATACATATAGTATATCATATAGAATATTGCTCAAACTTTGCAGAAGAGCTTCTGTCATTCATAATGGCATGTAAAGACTTATTTCACTATGCTAAGTGAAATAAGCCAGACATAGAAAGAGAAACACTGCATGGCCTCATTTCCATGTGGAATCTAAAAATGCCAAACTCAACCCAAGAGTAAAGTGTTGCTGCTGGCCCTACTGGTAAGGCAAGTGTTAGAGGAGATATTTAATAAATGCAATATTTCATTGCATTTGGATCAGGAAGTTCTGGAAAGAAATGTCCAGCTTTGTAAATGCAGTAATATTATCCTGTGCAGTTGAAATTTGCCCAGCAGGTGAAGGTTAGGAGGGGTGCTAACTATATTAAGTAATTAGTGATGCTATTTCACAAGTATATATGTAGCCAACAGTCAGGCTATATAATGTTTATTTCAGTAAAGTTTAATAAAAGAAACCCTGTCTGGGACTTTCAGCTTCTCTGTAGGCTTATGGTAGTTGCCTACTGTTTTATAGGTTATCCTGACATGTTGCTGGACAGGGAAGTCTGGGATGCAGTGATCAGTGGTAAAAGGCTATAATGACTTATCAAATACTTAGAAAATAACTGCTGCTAGCTATATGTGGGTGATGGAGCCTGTCTCACAAAGAATTTCTTCAAGAGAAACTACAATCTGAAGATCCATGTTTCAGACATTCTCCAGTTTCCCTTTCTTCCTTCCCCTTTTGTGATTTTCTGAGCCATCTGTTTTTTGCCTCAAATTCCCTAGGGATAGGAGTACAGGCCTGCTCCATCAAGACCAGCCCATCTTGTTCTTGAAGCTATTCCAGTACTCCTGTTGGCTACTGTTATAGACCAGGCTGCTTTTCCTCTTAGTTCATCACCAAGAACAAGAACTGAATAGAATAAGAACTCTGTAAACATCTGTAGACTGACTCAGTGCTAAGCCTTGCATTTCAGTTACATTGCAAAAACATTTTCCACATGTTTTATATTCTTAGGGTATAATAGCTTTCTAATGAAGGGTGTATAGGGATGTGTGACAAAAACTGAATTTCATAATTAGGTACCAAGTGAGTCTGATGTCTTCTTTCATTGGGACAGGGCAATTCATTTCTTCGTTAAAAGTTGTCTTGTACGCTGTGTAATGGCCTCTAAAATGGTTACCTTTTTGTAATATAACTAGAAAAATTTCTCAAAATAACATAAAAGATCTGAATCTTGAAGTTTCAATGATACCTTATTCATTTCCATATTACATATGTGTTTGTACATACACCCGTATATGTAAGATCGATATCAAAGATCTCAAATTACAATGATTTCAACTCTCAGAACTTTGATGGGATTTAGGTATCACTGTGTGCTTGTTTTACAAGGTACGATATCACAATTTTTATCAATCGTCACAGTTGGTTAACAAGACTTCTGAACTGATACCATGGAATCTTGACTCCTAGCTCAGGGATATTTATTATCTATTATTTTTTCTAAGTGATGTTGGTAATTTTCCATTCCATTTAACACTGACATTGTTGTGCACTGAACACCCGAGACTATGGGCATCTCTTTGTGTGTGTGTGTGTGTGTGTGTGTGTGTGTGTGTGTGTGTGTGTGTGATGGTATCATCATTCTAGAGAAAGTGAAAGGCCAGGGAAAAGAAAATTATAGTTATGGTAAAGTCATCTTTAGTTCATGGCTCACTCTTTTCAGTTCGCTTAAAGTCACATGTGTATTTAATATGCAATTTAAGGAGAGAAGGTGGAACCAAGACACAAGGTGTCTTCTATCTTGATTTATTTGCTTTGTTCAGCACACCCTGGAGGCCACTGAATTTTGTACAAGAGTAGATTGCTCAGTTTTAAATCACCTCTGTGACTGGGTTCTTGCCATTTCTTTTATAGCCCAACAAGTCTATGAGCACAGTTATTAAATCTTTCTTTAGTCCAGATGAATATTTCTTTACTCAGGGTTTTGTGCATTTGAATCTTAAACTAATTACACTATAAATTTAGAATTAGCAATGAAAAGAACTGATCCTTTTTATGACAAACTTACATACATGTTTAAAACTTTGTAAACACAAAAGGACTATGGTTATCAGAAGCCACCGAAAGCCATTCCTATTAGCTATAAAACAAAACAAAAACAAAAAAATATACTAACAAAACACATCATGAATGACAATCTAAAGATATTGTGATGTGGAATAAGAGATGCTCTGGAATGTCTGGGGACTGGGACAATAGAAGGATTGCAGAATCCTGAGGCTCAGCAGCCTCACAAGTGCATACTGCTTGATTTTACCCCTCTTTCCATAAGAAAGGAGTTTTGAGTTTATCTTGATGAATTTGGGATTATTTTATACACTTTCTTTGCTGTCAAGTTTTTAGAAAACAGGTGCTTCCAATGAGTCTGCAAACCAGGAAGAATCTTTTTCCTGGAGTGGCGGGGTCTATAATTCTTGCCTATGGATCATCCAGGCTAGTAGCATGCCCTATTCTCTCTTCAGAATCTTCTCCTTAAGTTTTCTTAATGACTGTCAACACCATAAAATATTAGTGCTGGTTATGGCCTTTAGAGTTGCCTGGTCCTCTACAAGTTACCACATCCTTAGACAAAGTTAAGGTAAGCATATCAAGAGGCATTCATTTATTAGCTTGCCATAAGTGCCAAGAAAGGAAACATTTTAAGAATTATCACAAACTATACAGATTCTCCTAAACATTGCTTTTCTGAACTGACAGTATTTCCCAAATTATGACTCAGAAATAGTTTAAGTGAGTCATCTCACACACTTTAAAGACAAATACAGCTTATTTTTATTAGAAACACACTAACCAGGTACATTAGGAAATATTTAAATGAAATACTTAAAATGCCAGTTATTGATAATTTTGAAGAATAAAGAAAATATTATATATATGTATATGTACATATATTTTCTTGCCACGAGAATCTCTTTATTAAAAATCATGTGCACAAGGTCAGTTGTTTGATTATTAACATAAATGGAGTGCTTAATATGGACAACATGTTTTCTAGGGGCTACATCTTCTCAAAAACACAGCTAATAATATAATAATTCTTGTTTAGAGATTAGCAAACATAAGCTTAGTAAGGCTAAGAAATTGATTCAAAGTAGTTTTGTTCATAGAATTTAATCATAATTAAAGTTCAATAAATCTGGCCAAAGTTTCTGGATTCTCCAACCTCTTCCTTATCCCTGGGATAGATGTTTAAGTTGTGGGGAAGGTCCAGTCTTTCATTGATCTAATTTCATGTCCATTTTTTGGGTTATTTTGAAAGAGAGTGACTAGTTTCAACTCATAATCACAGAGGACCTTGGGGGACTCTGTAAGCTGGGCTTCTGAATGTCTCCAGACAGTTTTCTTCTTGCTACCTCACCCCAAGAAGCTGATCCTTTACACCCTCCCACAACCCAAGCTCAGAATCACTGCAATGACAGAACCTGTGTGGGATGCTACATGCAAAAAAAAAAAAATCTTTTATTTCTAGTGGATTTACTTTCTAGTGGATTTTCATTCATTCAACTCCTGGGTCCTAAGACCAACATTTTAAATCTTTGTCAAGACTGTATTTCTTCATTGTGCATTGTCAAAGACCTGTTCTTGTTTGTTTGGTGTTTTTTTTTTTTAATTTGTTTTGTTTTTAGATACTTCTATATTTTCTTGTTTTAGATACTTCTATAATTTCCTGTAAGTAACCTCGTTTGTAAACATAGTCATCTTGCTCTCCAGCTGCTCCAAATCAACTTCAGAGTCCATTCTCTTTATATTTCTAGTTTTACTTTGATTCTTCCCATGATAGGAAGAAATTTAGGAGATGAGCTTAAGGCATACAAACTTCCATATGTTCTGACCGAAGAACTGCATAGCATGCCCTGCCCAATCCCTTGACAAGGTTGTTAGCAGAGTGGATAAAACCATCACAACTTCCTTGGGAGAAGTGGATAGAAATAGCTGAAAGTAGATAGATATAAGGAAAGAACGAGAAACCAGAAAAACCAATTCTCAGCTGAGCTCCTCGGTCAGGGTATGTTACAGGCAGTATAGATTCACGAGGAAATAAAGAAAGGGAGGCGACCAATGGAAAATGCCCTGGTAACAAAAAGCCTTTTAATTGTTTCACAGCTAGCTGATAAGAAGGGAAGAAACTTTTCAAAAGTATATGTCAACCATGGTCCAGGGGATAGAGGCCAATCCTTGTTTGGAAATAACTGAAATCTTTTTAGCTATGAAAAAGGGAAAATTGAAAAGTATATAGTGGGTAGATAACAAAGGAGGAAGTCCTATGTTTATTCATTGTATATATTGTATATGAGCTATCTATGTATCTATCTATGTATGTATGTTTGTATGTATCTATCATCCATCTATCTATCTATCTATCTATCTATCTATCTATCTATCCATCCATCTATCCATTCATCTATCTACCTATCTATCCATCTATCCATTCATCTATCTATCTATCTATCTATCTATCTATCTATCTATCTATCTATCTATCTATCTATCTATCATTTTTATGCTCCATTCTACCCAGGATACAGCAAACAAGTGAATGTTTTATTTAAAGTTTCAGCTTTGTAGGATTTTTTAAAATTATTTTTAAATTTAAAAGTTGTTTCTTTTTCACTTTACATACCAACCACAGTTCCTCCTTCCTTCTCCCCTCCCACTCAGCTTTGTAGAATTTAAAGGAATACTTCCATTAGGACGCAGGAGGATTGCAGTGTTTTAGTTGTGTTTTCTTTTTGAATTAAACCCAATAGAAACTTGGGCCTGGAGTTGAGCCACTGTCTCCTGAGAGCTTGCTATATATCAGCCTTCTTATGTGGGGGTTGTCCCACGATAGGACAGTATTTCCTGGGATATATGGAAGATGCTGTTATTAATCTACCCAATGACTACCCAGGAACCCAAATCTTAATCCTATGACTCCTGTGTGTCTGCAACATTATATCCACAGTTACTGTGCAGTACACACAAAGGCAACTTTCAATTAGTCTATTGTTAGTCAGGAAGTCCTTCTTCAAAAAGAACAGCACTATTAATGTGAGGCCCTGCTGGATTTTTAGTTGTTTGCAGTGTAGAAGATAGAATTCAAACTTCATGCATGGATGCTAGGCAAGCATTTCACCACTGAGAACTAGCCCCTTTGTACTATACATGGAATGGAACTGTTTTTTTCAATTTTCAAACTACTTGGGAAGAATTTGAAAGCAGTAGGCTACTTGAGATCCATCTAAGAATAAGTTGTGTTGGGATATTATCTTGGTGACATGTCTTTTCTATGTAGACTTCATGAAGAAACTATGTAGTTAGGTAGTGTGCTCCAATCTAAAATTTAAGTTTAGCTAACAGCAACTGTAAGTCCACTATTATTCCAGAATCTTTGCCCACAGAAACAGACAAGTTCGTTGTTGGTAAAGAGACACCTGTGTGTTGTCATCTTATATGAGAAATGGATGCTCTATATAAAACACTGTCAAAAAAGGTTTTTAAAAAGTTAAAGTTACATCAGGTGCTCTGAGCTATTTCAGAATAAAATGTCTCTTATTCAGTGCCCTAAGAAATAAAGGGAAGGGCTGGTAATTACTGTAATAGATAATAACAATGAGGCCAGAGAAAATTCTTAACAAAGCAACCATTATTTTCACAAGATTACAGTTTCACCTCTTCAGGAGTTTCCACAAGTTGGTTAAGTGGATGGCTCAATAAAGAAAGTGGTTATGTTATTAGCTGGGGCTTGAGAATGTTTATTTGAACAACTATTGTAAGATGTCATTATCTTTGATGTGGGTTCCGAAGTATCATTCAAACTTTTCTTATCAATGTGTCTATCAGAAATGAAAACAAACCACCATTTAACCCATTGTCCTTTTCTAAACTGCCAGTATAGTGGTGACCTATGCTCTGTCTTCACAATGAGAACAGATTAATTTTCAGATAGCACTGCCTCAAAGATTTCTTCTCTCTTTAAGTCCCTGGTGGTATTTCTGTGGCTTTAGACACACAACACATCTAGATGCTAATCCCATCTTCTGAAGCAGATCCATTAAATCTTCTCAAGCCAAAGCCCTCCCTTTTCTTTGTACTGGAATAACAAGCCATGGATAAGGTGGCTCCCATCCCATGAGGGCAATCTAACAGCCAGCATCTAATCTTTCTCTTCCTCTCCATGAGACATACATGGGTTACTTAGTCCTGGTTGTGATAATCAAAACACAGAAGATATGTTGAGTAGGTGAAAAGATGATGGTCAGACAGCTACAAGGTTCTGTTTAAGCTCAGAAAGCATGCCAAATAAATCCTCCTTTCTTGTCAATTATGCTCATAATAATCTTTCTTTCCTGATGGCAATTTTTATTCATAAAGGGATTTGATTTCTAGTTTGTAATTTGAGTCCATGGATTCACCTCTAATTTGACAAAAAATGTCTAGTTTTATCCTCACTAGTGTTGGGGCATTTATTCTCTTGTCAAGAGCATTTAGGTGTGGCCATCTATGAGGGTATCACTTTAAGTTTCTGTGATTCAGCCACAAGTGACCAGGCAACAATCATACCCAAATATTGAAGTGATCATTCAGAGCTGGCAGCTCCATCTGGAGGAGAAACCAAGCCCTTGGGATAACAGAGGAGATTCAGATATGTTGCTGAAAGCTAAGTAAAATCAAATCACTGAAGGTCATCCAAGAGCTAAACAATGTCATTGTCAAACTTCCAAAAGAAGGTGCAATAGGGTCATGTTTGGCACATAGGAAATGTGGTGATATATCACCACAAGAAAAAAAAATTAGTATGAAGGAAATTCCCACATTACAACATGACCTAGATCCTTCAACAAAGGTCCTGTTTTGAAAGCTGTTGCCAGATGCTATTTTCATCAAAGCCAACCTTATTTGGTGCAATTCTCAGAACACAGTTATTTCACCAAAAGCAGTATAAAAGAGTAGCATGCAGTAATATTGATATCATTTAACTGAACTGCTTCCCACAAAGACAGTGAAATGGTACACATTTCGCGAACAGTGATCTCCACCTTACTATGTCAAGAAAGACAGAATAGATCCTGCTGTTCTGAACAGCCAACACTTTCCAACTGATATGCAGATTGCAGGTACAACTCATTCTCCTCAAAGGTCACTCACTTCCCCACTTTTTTAAAACTAAAAATATTGATCACTGTAGTCCTTACAGTCTTGATATTTCAGATATCATCATATACATACATAAAGGGAAGATATGCTGGCAATGGCCATCTCTTAGTGAAATAAAGAAACTGAATGTCAGAAGAAAAGCTCATCTTGCATTTTCAGCTCATTGGGGCTATAACAGAGCACCTTCCTCAAAAGCTGAGAACAATGCAAGCCTTGGTGTCTTTCTGGCCATTTTATTTTCATTATGGCAAGATGCAAACTGAGTTATCAGTGTGTTTAAATGTGAGTTAATGTGTGATTAAACCTACACATTGCCAGTGTCCACAGAAATGATTTGTTCAATTAGTAAGTTACATAAAGTCATTCTATGCATTATAGTCAACAAGTGTACAAGAGATGAAAAACTACTTCTTTAATTCCTAAGTACATACACATTTATGATAAGTAATTGCATGTGACCACTAAACTTGAAATTCAGTTAAAGACTTACAAAGAAATCTATACTTATGAGTATAGTTTGCCTTAGGTTATTATAAAAGGTATATTAGATATGGAACTTTAGCTTCACAAGAATAAGGTAGATGATAGAATATTTTCCTTAATTTTGTTTAATACAAATAGACTAGATATTATAACTGTAATTCTTGCTTGATAGCTGTTTTGTTATATGTAATTTTGCTATGTTAAAATTGATACCTTGCTTTTAATTAGACAGAAATGGGGAAGTAATGTGAGATGTCCTTTCTGTATGCTGTGCATATCATTGGTAAATAAAGGAACTGTTTTGATCTATGGAAATCTGTCTTAAAAGTAGGTAGAAAATGTGAACATAGCTAAAGGAGAAGGAGGGCAAAGTCAGACAGAGATGCAAACCAGCTGCCCAATAAGCAAGATTTAAAGAAATAGGTAAGCCATGGGCCATGTGGCAGGACAGACTGGTAATCCATAATGGACATGGGTTGAATTAAGATGCAAGAGCTAGCGAGCAATATGCCTGAGCCATAGCCAACCAGCGTGTAATAAAAGAAAAGACTTACAAAAATGAACCAACCAATACAAACAACTAAGAAGAATAATAAAAAGGAAGGCTGACCATATCAGAAATGATAAAGAATTATCTTCCCAGACAGTTTCTGAACTGAAATGCTAACTTACCCTGCCTTTTAGCCTTTGACCTGAGACATGACATCTTATTGGTTCTGTAGCAGTCAGCCAACCAATAAACTTGAAACTGGAACACTGATTGAGATATCTGTGCTTGTCAGCCTTCTTCAATTATATTTTTCAAAAATTTCCATTTCCTTCCTTTCTCTTCCCTAAAATCCTCACCTTCTTCATTTATTTAATTTTTGTTTGTTTAATTTTACTTAATTTTAGTATTTTGTGAGAGGGTATCCCTTTGTAGTTTAGTCATGATTTCACAATCCTACTGCCTGACCTTTGACCCCAGAGACTGGAATCAAATGTGTGATCTTCAGGCTTGTATTTATCAGGAGAATTTGACTACTATACTAGCTTAGGTTTATGATGAATCTTAGCAGTTTACTGTCAGTGCTGATCATTCCTTTTAGCCTTAACCAGCACTCTTGCTCAGCTTGTAAATAAGTAAGAATCACAACACAAATACAAGCAGTATTTACACATAAGATAACCTTTCTTACATTAAGAGCTAAGCATTATGTCTTTTGTGCACAATTCTCAGATTATATCATAGAGAACTAAGCCTAAAGTCATATATTCAAGTATAATATACAATTTTTAGGAAAACTTATTACTACAGTTACCCAAAGTCCATCCAGAAGTCAAATAGCTATAGAGCCATTATCTTTTAGAAGGCATATGAAATTCATAATTCTAACTGTATTACTTTGTAAACATGTCCACAATTTGAGAAGGCAGTCACACCTCTAAGCTATGATTCAGAAAAGTTTGGTGGCATTCAAGGGTTGTCAGAAACACATTTCCTTCACCATCTTAATATTGATTGTGTGCAGAAGTAGATGGCTTATGTGCACTTAATGGGGAGAACAGAAGTTTCAACATTGAACTTTCTGGCTACGTCATTTGTGATCATCATTCCTTGCATTGGCCCTGACATGTGCAGGTACTTGATAAATGTATCAAGTAATCAAGGAGATGTGGGTATCAATGTGTTGATTTTACTGCATCAGCTGTTTTAAACAATGCATTAACCATGCAAATTTATTCTGAAAATGCAGTATTTACCATGTGTTTGTCTTCAAAAGCACCTAGTTACATGAATATAAAGAAATGGATCCTACAGACGTATTTCCTTCACAGGTTCACTTTTTTCCCCTAATGAACAGTAAGTGATCACAACTTACTAAGTTGTGGTATTTCTTTTTTAAAACAATTTATTCATTTTTATTTATGTGCATTGGTATTTTGTCAGGGACATCAGATCCCCTGGAACTGCAATTATAGACAGTTGTGAGCTACCATGTGGGTGCTGGGAATTGAACCCAGGTCCTCTGGAAGAGCAACCAGTGTTCTTTAACCACTCAAGCCATCCCTCCAGCCCATGTTGCAGTATTTCTTTGCTAGATATCATGTAAGAAGTCATTCACTCTACCCCCATCATTGGCCAGATAGAGTTGTAATGTGTTTTCCTTGAACTCCAAAATGTTTTAAGAGTTTTAAAGTTTTGTAAAGTTCTTCAGAGATACAAATTCATAGCATCAGAATCTGAATTTCACTAAGCTTAAAAGTGGTTGATTCTAAAAATTTGAGATACTAAAATTTCTTTCCTTTATTAGTATTTCAAGGTTACAAATTATGCATTTGTTAAAATCATTCATTGAATTTAGGTTTAATTTTGCTATCTAAAAACTCACCAGTTTTTTCAGAATCTTCAATATATCGATACAAACTTATAATGTATGCCATTATAATGTATAATGATCTTCTGAAATTTCATTCATATCTGTTATAATGTTTGCCTTTCAGTTTCTAGTTTTATTGAAGTAGGTCTTCCCTCTTGCTTACTTTGGTTAAGAATTTGCCAATTGTGCTTAATCCTTTAAAAATAAATAAATTTTAAAAAAGAAAATACTATCTTAGTAGACTGTAATACAGCATTTGAAACAACTCCATCTTGCCCAATGATATAGTCCAGTAACAGAAAATTTGTCTAGTATGCATGAGGCCCTAGCTTACATTTCCTGCACATCAAAAAATTTTGCTAAAAAATTATTATTCTGCTTCTACAAAAAAAAACCCATGTGATTTTCAGCCTTTTACATTTTCATTTCTAATGATTGGATTCCTATTGCTATATTAAACCCAGCTAATGATTGGGACATTGTTTTGGAAATATATGGATATATGCGCAACACCCACAAATACTGAAGACATCAAATAGATAGTGAGTGGTACCTAGAATGCAGAGGCCATCTGTGCAGTTTTCAGATTCCTGGCTGAGACCTTCACAGAACTTGCCCCCATTTCTTGGAGGTGGAGCAGTGCACTCACGGATACGGAGGTGTTCGCACTCTGGACTGCAAACTGACCATTCACTCCACACTTCCCAGCTGCCATCCACTTCAAAGGAAAATAGAAGAGGCCACCATTAGCAGGAATCAGCAACTATTGGGAAACTTACCCCATACTTTAAACAGATCATTAACGTAATAAAACCAAACTGAGAGATCAGGGCATCTTTACTCTCCAGGTTCTTTTCTAATTAAAAGTATGTGAGGGTAAGATCCATGATGGAATTTAGGCAAATGGTTGAGTGACTGGTATCTTTGAGTTGGATAATAATGGTATTGCCAGTTGTGGTGGTGCACGCTGGTAGGATCTGCTGAAGGATAATAATGGTATTATCCATTTGTCCCCAGTCTTTCATACCCAAGACCATCACTGATGGACAGGTAACTATGTGCAGTACCATGGGATTTCCATCGATGGAGTGTGGTCTTACAGTTTAGAGTGGTAAATAGAGTAGACTGACTTTAAGTCCCCAAATTCTCTAAACAATGGAAGTTAAACCCACATGAACTGAAAGTGTTAAATGAAAACAGGTCAGTGAAGCCCCAAGATGGCAGAGCCTACAGAAATAGAATTTCTTGGGTCATAGTTTGCTGCTGTACATTGAAATGAGCAGACTGAATTTAATTCCATTAAATATTAGCCCAAGAGACTAGGACAGATGTTTGAGGCAATTGCCCCATTACCTCCTAGGAATAGTTTTCACCATGCTTATGTAGGTTAAGATCTTGCAAGTTTTAATCTAAACCAATTAGGAAAAAATAAGAAAAAAATTTTAAAAGATAATGAATGTGGCCCCAAAACGTCTGCATGCCAGTCTTGGTTTTGTAAAATTGTCAGCAGAGAAAGTAAGTCACATGACTTCAATTTTCCATTTCTGTCATCTGGGGACAATAAAGTCACAATGGAGAGATAAATGGCATGGCATGTATGAAAGTGTCCTGCACAGTACCTGGCACATAGTAAGCACTCAATAAATGTTTACGAAATACAAGGACAAATTAAACTCTGACCACATGCTGTTGGTCAGAGTCTCACCTTAGCTTCTAGAGAAACCCAAGTGGAAAATTTAAAGACATGAGGCTCTGGTCCCAGATTCTTGGAATTAAACTTGTGTGGTGCATGTGAAACTCAGGAGCAGTTTTGTTCTCTGTGGGAGGACATACTTTTCATAAAGAAAGCTATCTTCCACCTCAGGTAGTTTTCATTAGATTAGCTGGGTTACAGCCAGGAAAAGAAAACAAAAGAATTGATAAAACACACAATCCATGAATGAGATCTTCTACTATTTGGAAAGAAAGGCAAGTGCAGGACAGGTGTAAAAACACACCTGTGTAGTGGACAATCTCTGCCAATTGTATTGTAAATAAATACCAAGCTACGACAGATAAAAGGTCAAGTTCTGGGTAGTTGCTTTTTTGTGCTTGAAGGCAGCTCTCCAATTCCCTGGTTATTTATTTCAGTTCATGTCATCAAGTGGAAAAATCAAGGGGAGAAGCTGGTGTCTTAGTTCAACCAAATGCAGCTACCACAAGCCTTGCATAGAGAAGTTCACCCATATTGCCATTACAATGAATTCAGTTTCAGCACCATGGACAGAGGCAAATCGTCTAGGACCTTGGACCAGGGTGACTTTGAAAGGAAGGGTACATGTTTTGCTCCACAGCAGTTTAATAGAATTGGCAGATTAGAAGGAGAAGGGAATCTGTGTATATCTCACCAGGACAAAGAGCAGTGCACGTTATTTTCTGCACTGACATTCCCTCACAAAAGGCCCCACCATTGAGAGGAGCGGGGTTGGTGCAGGTCCGGGAACGTTTCTGCCATCCTCTACCACAGCGAACATTGCAGGCTGACCACTCTGTCCAGGAAGACCAGCCTCCATTCACTGAGAGACAAAAATGGGGAGGGGAGAAAAAAAGGAGAAACGTTTGTACTGATTGCCTACTATGTGCAAGCCACTGCGCCAGGTACTATGAGTCGGGTATCTGGGGAAGAAGAGATGATGCAGAGTCTCACTTGCTGCTCTGCTGTGAGGCAACCATGGTCCTCATTCTTCTATCTTTCTTAAGAGGAACCCAGAGAGTTGGCTTTGTGGAGACCTATTAAAATTGGGAAGAACTCATCCACAGATCTCTAAGGCACTGGACCATTGAGAGTAAGAAAAGAAAATATCAGCATTTGAATTTCTATTACTTTTAAGTGCTTCAAAAATAATTCCCAGGGCTCCTCTATTGTGGAAAAAAATGCCTTTACTTTAAAAGCTAGGAAATGTTTTATTAAAATGCCTGAGATCATCAGCAAACAACAATATTTGCTTTGGTGCATTTCATCTGGTAGGAGAAAAACTGACTGCCAGAGTGTCTGTGAAGATATGGATGGGGGCATCTGAGTTTGGAAAGGTTGGGGAACTAAGATTGCTCACTATTGTGATTTCCAAATATAAACACCACAGAAAAGAAAAAAAAATCATCTTATTATTCTTAAAAGAGAAAGAGAAAGGCTGAAAATACCACTGACTGTCTCACAACAGTCCAAGACTGAATGGACCAGTAAACACATTAATAGAGATGTTTTCTCATCTGGCAAAGGAGTGAGGTGGGACAGCACTGTTGCGGATGACCCAGGGCCCTCTTAGCTCTTGGGCTGGAAATTTTAATACAGTACACAGCTTTCTACATCTCTCCTTGTAGCCCTCCCTATCCCTTCCTGGCCTTTGGGCTGGTCTTACCGTAGACCACCACAGTTGCTGACAAGCTCCTCCTCTTGGCCACAATGTTGGCTGCCATGCAGGTGTAATTCCCTGAGTCTGAGAGCCGGGCCTGCCTGATGATGAGGTTATGGTCAGCCCTGGTGTCTATATTCTCATCTTGTGCAGAGTCAATGGGCTCCTCATTTTTCAGCCATTCCACCTACAGGAAGAAAATGATGTTCCAAAGTTATCACAAGTATAAACTCTCTTATAGGAGTAAAATGTATCCATTTCTGATTTGCTAGAATAGAAATGGATATAACATTCAAAGGTGTGTTCAACACTCTCATTTGTATTCCTGACTACTTTCTGAATAAATCTGGTTCTATTTAGAAAAGAGACATTCAAGTTAACAAAATGAAAGTAGGAAATAAACCCTCAAATATTTTAATAACGTTGCCCCATTTTATAAAATTATAGCAGAGTAGCAATGTTATAGTTAGGTCATCTCCTTTTGTTAGGAATCCAGTGATGATTATTATGATGCTATTCCAAATCTGAGCAAGGTAACTAAGAAAAATCCACAAACATATGTTAAACCTGTATTTTGAGCTGAGAGAATACTTTATTGAACAAAGTTTCAAGTCAATGTCTTTCATTTAAGTTTTAATAGAGCCTGATGATATAGCCAAGCTAAAGAAATGCAGTTTGAGAAATCATAGGTTCAAACATTTAACTTACAAAAATTTCCCAGAGTTGGAGATCTATCCTTCTGGGTTACTTCTCCAGAGGTTCACTAGAAGCTATCTGGGTTTTGGAAGGAGCACTAATTCCACTTGGGTCCTATTGTTACTAAGATTTTATTTCCTGGGACACATGAGGAAGACATAGGCAGATGTTCCCTGTTACTTATTCTTCCCCAGTGGAGGTACACTACACTTATTTCCTAGGTCATCAACTATGATGGTGGAAACATTTTATTCCCCATTCTCTACTCTTTCTCAGAGAAGGTACACTACTCTTAGTGCCTCTAGGTCATCAAGCATGATGGCTGAAGCATGCTGGTCCTTTTTCCTTTGCCTTCTTCTATGAAGGTAGCTGCACAATACTTAGTTCCTAGGTCAATGAGCATGGTGGTTTCCCATAGTTTAATGTGTCTGCTTTTCTTTGTCCTCTGCTCTACATCAAAACAGCTTCACTGTTTTATGACATCATGGCCACACAGGTTATCCACATATGTAAAGAACAATAATCTGACAAATGTTTGGAAACTATAATATACCTTGAATAAGGATTCTTGAGATTTGGAGAACAAGTGTGTGTGCGTGTGCGTGCGTCTGTGTATGTGTGTGTGTAATTGTGTGGGTGGAGGGAAGAAAGCCATTTGGTTTACTCGTTCAGTGGCAGTGGGTATGCTCACAAGATCACAGAGAACATGTTGCATGGGGGATATTCTGCCATGCTTTGATCACAATAAGCATAGCTAATTGAAAGTTTGTTCTAGCATAAGATGCTTTGCTTCATTTAATTTTGTTTTTAAACCTAAAGAATTCAAATTTATCACAACTAAGTTGTATCTGTCATATAATAGCTTGGTACTGCAAAGATGTACCAGTCTCTATGAAAATGGAGTTATTTATCAGATGAAACATAAATCCTAGTCCTTCAATATTTTCCCCAAATATTGCTCATTCATAAATGTTCAGATACCAAAAATGCTAACATTTAAAATTAATTCAAAAAGTAAGCAATTTGAGAAAGAAAAACAATACCAAATGGCAAAAGAAGAGACCTTGAAGCTTCAGAAAAAGGAATAGACAGCTGCAAAATCCCAGTTTCCCAGACCATGACTGAAGAAGCACATTGAAGTATTAATTCCACAAATTTCTACAGGCATTACCATGATCCATTCTGGAGATTCACCAGTTATTAATCATGCAGAGCTGAAAAGTTTGACTCTATTAAACAATAGAGTTTAGAGAAACCCATTTTACAGCACATCTGAATATTACTCTGTGGCACAATGTCTTCAATTTCCCACTGACATAGTCAATTTCACAGTCATTTGATTATTCATATTATAAGTAATACAAACATTGACTGAGCACCAGAGATTGTATTGAATGCCAGGTAAACCCATTTTCCCAGACCAAGATGGCAACTTCCTTCCAAGGTCTTACTTTAAATGGTCAGACATAAATAAGGAAAGGAATCCATAACCTGAACAGAAAATGAGTCCAAGTAACATAATCATCAACTTCTTTTTTATTATGAATAAAGTAATATTTTTTATTCATGTATTCCCTTGTTCAAACTCCCTTCCCCCTCCTGCACCTCCCAGTCACTCTCTCTTCTCCCCATCTCTTTATCACCAACTTCTGAGATGAAGTTTCCTTCAGGGTAAACACAATTAGTGATTCATAAATCACTCTCACTCCTAACTCATTGCATACTGCAAAATGGTCAACAAAGTATGTCTGAGCCACTGCTCTGCCTCCTCTCTCTTGTCTCAAAAGTTCTGCTATAAAGTGCCTGTTAAAGAGTTAATTCGCAAACATTGCTGTGGGTAGTGCTTAGGAAGCACTTTCTGTATGTTGTCCCATTTCCATATTCTTCTTAAACAGATGGTGTAGAGGTTGTGAAACCCTGTGACTGTCCATAAGCAAATCAATTCTAGAGTACAGAGCCCTGTGGGTAGTAGTCCTGGAGATAGAACTTAAGATCCCAGCATTTGGGATTCAAAGACATCTTTCTTAAATAAATAGCCCAGAGAATAGTCACCAAGTAGATATCTATCTGCCGATTTGAAATTCATAGATAAGAACAAGTGCAAATGAAATAAACTAAGCCAACTGTACTATTAGTTTAATGGAAAAACTGTCAATATGATAATATAGGAAAAAATAATAAAAATTGAACCCTCCTTTTCCTTGATTAGAATTTACCCAATAAACATGGCATGAATATAAATATATAAGTCATTAAAGAAATAACATTAAGATGTGAATGGCAAACAGTGTGTATTCTATATCACTAGTAATAAGTTAAATGATACTACAATTTTCCTGGACTATGAATATAGCTCAGTTGGTAAGTTGTTTGCCTTGGAAGCCTGAGGACCTGAGTTTCATCACCAGAACCTCTTTAAAAAATAAAGCCAGTGTTGGGGTGCATTGTAATCTCAGTGTAAGGAAGGTGATGATAGGTGGGGTCCCTAACTTCTTTAGCAATTACCCAAGCTTACTTGGCAAGTTCCAAGCCTGTAAAAAATTCTGTCTCCAGAGATTATGAATAGCTCTTGAAGAGTAACAGGGAAGGTTGTCCAATGCCATTCCTTCCCACACATCCATAGGCTCTGCCCCCCAAAATACACACACACACACACACACATTTCTTCTTAAAAGCAAACATCAACATACAGTCTTTATTGTGTGGTTTCTTTGACCGAGACTGCACCACAGGGCAGTTTACCTTCTACTCATTACTTCCAGAATTTCTGTAGCAGTCTGATGACTCACTCATATCCTATTATGTCTCCTACTACCTCTACACTGGATTCTGCCTCATGGATCAGTTGTACTCACTTTTCAGATAGAAATTATTCAGTGTGTTTACTTCTTCTCCAAATCAAGGATCACTTCCTGTGGTTTGGATACTATCTGCTCCCCATGTCAGATCTTCCAGTCACATTGGACCTCACCTCAGATCACCACATTCTCTCTAGTCAGGCTAAGACTTCCACTTCTTCTAGAAATTCAAGTTAAGTCTCTTCCACTGCTGATTTCTGACCTAGAGGCCAATCCCCAAGGCTCCCAAGCCCCATTTACTTAATATTCTGGACTCAGTTTACATGCAATTCTTTGAGATGTCTTACCCAGGGATGCTTTCTAAACAACAAATCGCCATCACTATTGTTGTATAACTTTCCAATAAATGCATCTACATTGGGTAGTCCTAAAAATAGTAATGTCATTATCTAGCATCTTCTTTTGTCATTATACACCTAGAAAAATTTCAAAACAAAGTATTAGGGATTGTCTTAGTTAGAGTTGCTATTGTTGTGATAAAATATCAAGACAAAAAGCAACTCCAGAATAAAAGTTTATTTCAAATTCTCAGGCCATACTCCATCACTCAGTATCGTCAAAGCAGAAACTAAAATAGAAGCTATGGAGAATTGCAGCTTATATAGATAGCTTGTTCATTTCTCTTTCTCTTTTTTGGTCTCTCTTCTTCTGCTCCTTCTCCTCTTCCTCCTCCTCCTTCTTCTTCTTTCTTTTTGAGAAAGGTATTTCTACATAGTCCTAGCTCTCATGGAACTCATAATAATGTAGTCTAGGAAGGCCTTAAACTCTTAGAGATTCTCCTGCCTCTGCCTCCTGAGTGCTGAGATAAGAGAGATATCTAAGAGAACTAAGCCCAGTCTTCAGCCTGCTTTCTTATATAATTCAGAATCACTTGTCCACAATGGGCTTAGTTCTCCCACATCAAGCAATCAATCAAAAGATGCCTAATAATTCCCTATAGGTTAGTTTTATGGAGGTACACTCTCAACTGAGGGCCCTTCCTCCCACATGATTCTAACTTATGTCAACATGACATAAAACTAACACAGGAATGGGGATACAAATTTGATAACAGTAAGTTATTTTGTGTGTGTGTGTGTGTGTGTTAGGAAAATGGAGGAAGAAAATAACAAAGGGAGAAAAAGGGCAGGGTCATCGTGCCAAAGAAGAGAACTTGAAAACTAATCATGAGTCAGAAACTCAACTTGGGATTATACAGGCATTGAAACAGACATGAAAGCTAAAATACCAAATGATATGTTTAGTGTTACAGATTTGTAAAATAAAGAGCCAATAACAAGCATACATACACTTAAAAAGATCAGAAGTATAGAAGATGCAGGTTTTAGAGCTTAGTGGTTGTGTTCTTTTCCTATTGGGAGCTGTAGCACATTTGAGGGAAAACATTTATAATGTGAAAACACCCAAAACAAAACTCCTTGACTAGAAAACATTTTTTTTTAGTTGTCATGTAACAGAAAATTTCAACTTTAAATTTATTTAGCCACAGACTGTTTCTTCAATTCTAAGCTTCTCTGAAAACCCAAAATGAAAAACTGAATAAAAGAAAAAAGATCCTGAGACTGACACAGGAGTGAAGGATTCCCAGAAGCAGATTTGTAGCCTGAAACGATGCCCAGACCATAGTTTGGGTCTTTGTGCACCATGGGAGAGTATTCTCATCTTGCTCTGTATGTGACAGTAAAGCCCCTAGAGATGTTCTATGTTCAATATGAGCTATCACAGACACTGGCCCTGCTAAGTGTTCCACCAACTTAGTCACATATATTTGTGTACGCATACTCTAGGTGGTTGTATACTTTTTCACGTTGATTGTTAACAGTGCCAAGATTAAAAGACCATCAATCAAAGTGTGTTTATAAACAATCAACATATTAGTACAGTTTTAAAAAGAGAGCCCTTTATTAGTAGCCTAATAGTTTATCCATTTAGCTGATGGCAGGATCTTTATGAAGAAATCATTTTGCTATTTTCTGCACTTATAAAGTTGGCACATTGTATTTAGATTTATGGTCTTGTCACTTATAGAAACCTTAAAACATTTTTGAGGAGCTAACTGATTCTAATGTAGAAAAATGACACACACACACATACACACATACACACACACACACACTTCATGCACACATGCATTCATACTCTAGTTATAAACTCCATTATCTTTGGGCTTAGGAGGCAACATAAATTAGTGCAGTGGTTCTGAGTACAAGACACAAATGTACCGCTTATCTATTAAAAGACTACTCCATTTCCACAGACATGAGCTCCATTTTTCTATTAAAAAAATATGGCATTTTCAGTTTCCCTTTGTTTTCCTACTTTTGCTAGAAATATTTGTCTTTCCTTAACAAAAGTGTTAGTAGAATAAAAATTTAAAATTATTTTGTTTTTGCTTAAAAACTTCTTTTGTTTTTAATATATTATACAGAGCTCTTCAGATTTACAGGGCATTTAGCCTCCATAATAGGAATTATGGGTAAGTGGAATTTGAGGAGCAATATAGGTCAATAGACCTGTACACCTGTACCTGTACCTTTATCAGTTAGGATCTGACTAACGTCACCATGAGAAAGCACAGAGCTAGGAAATTTTAGTAGGAACCATGTGCTAAAGCATGCACCCTAGTAGATATAGATTAGAATCCTGTCTCCACTAACTACTGTGCAATGTCCAACTTGAGTCAGCATTACCACAGGGAGCTCTGCATCTTCTCATCACAGCTTTCCAGCTTGCACTGGCCTCCCTGGTCTCCATATGTGTGTCTTGCTGTTTGCTGTGATTTCTCATGTAAGTGACCAGAGAGCATCACAGAGTGTAGAAACCAGTATACAGTACTTTGATTCCAGAAATTCCTTTATGAGAGTTGGCAGAGCTGGAACTGGCTACTTATGCTCTCTTGATAAAAGGATACAAATTTTCTGTCTAGCATTGGGGGATCAATAGATTGACACATGACAATTTACTTCACTGATCCAGATGACCCTCATGCTGGTAGGTCATGTTTTGAACAGAGAGGCTTAATGTTTCTAAAGGTTGTAGGCATCTGGCTCCTACCCTGAAGAGAAATAATTCTTCATCTGATTTCCACTTCCTTGCTTCGGATGGACAGCCTTGCTAAGGAATATGTGAAGAAAGTTGTTACTCAGGGGTAATGAGCCTACGGGTCTGCAGGATGCCTGCATTCATTAGCACAGTGTTATGTACAGATGGTCTGCAATTTGTCGATTTTTCCAGTTTATAAACAAATCTGGAAACACAGACCATTGAAGACAATTAAATTTCTTTCCATAGAGCTGTCTCCTGATTTGCCATTGATATGTGGCTGGAAGTGGATGGACTTTCCTCACTATCACTAGTAGATGCTATGATACACAGTCAGATGTGGGGCGAGATTCATTTGGAAGTGGGATGTTGGGAGCCAAAAGTCTAACTTAGCCATATTTTATAGGTTAGCTCCTACAGATAGTCATTTGCCAGAAGGCTACATCCTTATTGTTTTAGGTAGTTCCCCTGATTCTCTCAGCTCAGCAGTTAACATCCTCCAGACCCTCAACTGATAACAGATTTCCATATCAATTCTACCCTGTCTGTTGCTTCCTCTCACAGGCTTGCCACATTCTACTGAATATCCCACCCCTTTCATCCCAGCTACCTGCATGGCAGAGATTCTGTATAAATATTGGCTGTAATAATAAAGCGGAGGAGGACTTGAACAGAGAGATTTGTCTTGTCCTTCCGTTCTTTGTGTTCCTGCCTTCCATTTATTTCGTTCCTAGATTCAGGTCCACACTGAAGACCCTGCTGGTCAGGGCAGTGGGAGATACTTTGTGGGAGAGTAGCTTATCTGAAACAAGAGTAACCTGTAATACTTGGAGGTACCTCATTGTTAATTGTCACAAATACAACTATGTATGGACATATGCAAAACATAATGTTCACTGTCATCCAAGAGTATATCAGCATTCTCATGAATGCAGCAAGAGTAGTGCTAGTTTGATTCCAAAACCAAAAGACAGCCATTCCAGAAGAAGGGAAAGCCACTGGCACAGGATGGCTATTTTCATGTAGAACCTCAAACTCCATGACCTAATTTAAACTCTAGGTCATACCAACCTGGAAATCTTTCTTGTTCCTTGATTAGACAATGCTAAAAGGGACCGTTCCTTGATACCATCTACTAGGGGCAATTTCCCTCAACTCAGGTTCTTTCTTGGAACTGGTTGGACTAAGGGTTATACAGAATTGTTCATATATTTAATAGATATAATTTAAGGAGCTTCAAAAATTCTTCCCCTCATCACTTGTAACTGTTTTCTTTTTGCTCTACTCACTGCCAAGCTCCTTCTAAACAATTTTAAAATCTTATTATCTTTTTAAGAGAGAGGAGTAATGTAGATATCAGTCGTGAGCTCAGATATGAGATAGAAAGGGATGTTTTAGTTATTCCTAAATATATTTGGGGAGTCACTAGTATTTTTAAATGGCTACATGTTCCTTCATATTGTATTTTATTTATTCTAGGTCTGAGCTATGTAAGAGTAATAAATGGGTGTGGTGGAATGTTTTCTGTATGCTGTAAATAAAGGAGCTGTTTTGGCCTAAGTGCAGCACCATAGAAGTGGGTGGAGAATCAAAGGAGAGACAGGTAGAAGGAGGGCAGAGTTACACAGTCTTCATCCAACCCCCAAAGAAGAAACATGTAACGAATCCAGGTGAGCCGCCGGCCAGGTCCAAACCTCCAGGCCCAAATGGGCCCAGGAAACCCTCTACAACAAATGGGTCTTTCAACTATGCTATAAAATGGCTGAGGAAGGCACACAGAATAGTGCTGAGGGTAGAGATAAGGCTATGTTGGTATATGTGGAGTAGACTCAGGAAAAGAGTGGATGTCCAAAGCAGCTCACAATGTTGCCCCCTTACTGACCTACTAACCTCCCAACTTGTTTGCCAAGTTCACCATGCCACAAAACCAAGTTCTATTGAATTTCCTGAAGCAACAGAGAGGAGGAAGGAGGAAGTATCTTCCTTTTTGAGCAGCTAATCTAAGATGTGTACAGTGATGTGGGTTGAGACAGAAGGGCCAACAGAAGTAAAGGTGGGGGTTATAGGGATGAAGAGGAAGCTACTGTACTTTTCCACCATAGGTCATCATTCTAGTCAAGTCAATAAATACACTCTAACTCACACTGTGAGTTTTGGCCTAACAGATATTCCTATCCTGATACCAATAAGATCTAGTCTTACTTAGGCAATGACCATGTGCTACTCTTTTACTCACAATTCACTATGAATATGTACATGTACATGTGGGCGTGTGTGTGTGTGTACATGTGTATGTTCATGCATGCATGTGTATTTGTATATACATACAAACACATGTATATACAGACACAAATATGCACATGCACATACATGCATGTATGCATACACATGCACACATTTATATAGACCAACCATAGCTAAACCAATGGCTGACTTAATAGAACACATTCTGTTCTTTTCTGTATACCAGATGGGAACAAAGAAGTTCTGAAGAGGAGGGAGCTATGTTGTGCCATTAAAAGAAGGGAGAAGTCATTACAAGTTCTTAGTGTCTATATCTTTACAATCTGATGCATTATCTTGCCTGATCCTTACATCTGGAAAGACGATAACACAAATCTTTCTGTTTTGTATTCTTTATAGTTTGTCAAAGGCTACATGCATGGAATTAGGAGTCTTCAATGTCTTGTCTACTGTGAAGTATTTGCCATTTTCTTAGCCTTCTTAGTGGTCATATGAAGCACCACTTTCTAATATTCCCTGTAATCTGAAAATGTATTGCCAAATACACCTTAGCTGGGACTCAGCAATCTCCCCAAGGACAAGCCTTGACTCATGACAGGACACATAGTCTTCTAAAGTTGGTTGAGACTGTCACTTGTGAGTTAGACATTAGCTGCCCTTCAAGTTGTTTCCCACAGTGCCACTGGCTCCCTGTGCTGGTGCTTTTCCTTACAGGCTGGACAGATTAATTTTTAAAGCCAACTACACTACAGTTTCTGCCATTTAGCTCTACTTACATGATTATGCATCACAAAACGAAGTAGAAATGAGGCTGCACTGTCAACCCACAGAAACATCCCCAGACAAGTGATAGAGATTTAAAAAGCTCAACTAGAGCATACTCATGGATCTTCTGGAAAATGATGGACAGGAGCCGCAGAAGCCCCAGCCAATTATGAAGCACTGTGTTCTTGTGGACAGTGACTCCTGTCAAATCTATTGTTCTTTAGCTTTCCAGCTTCAGGTACAACAATAGCCATGTGATATTTGTGATATTAAAAAATTTTTATAAGCAAATGGCTTCTAGGAAAGGGCCCAAGCTCATATCTTGCTTACTTAAATGGTTAATGTCAGAAGTGAGAAATGAAGTATGTAAAGTGTTTATAACAATGATGCCAGAGAAAAGGAGAACATCGTGCAGATGCACTCACTATAAATACAAGATCAGAAAAGTCTTGTAATCAAAGTATGCTTGTACATGATGCCTGGGACACCTTTGCTTTTCTTCTGCATTGTCCATTGTGGTGGGTCTTGTCTTCACTAATTCTGCCCTGTGTTCCATGTCATCTATGCAGATACATTCTTTATCTCTAGTTATTCTGACCTCTCCCCACTAAAGAGCTGCCAAATTCTGTGTGCCCAGTTCTCTAATCAATGTTCTGGTTTGAATGTGAGATATTCTCCACAGAATCATATGTTTGAATACCAGTCCCTAGCTGAGTCTCTGGGATCATGTAAATATGGTACTTTGCTGGTGGACACAGAGAAGTAAGAGCCAGCCTTTGAGGGTTACAATCTGTCCTTCCAGTTACGCCTTCTGCTTCAGCATCTGCCAAGGTATGAACAAACCACCCTGCAAGCTCCCATTGCCTCGAGCCAAAGTACTCACATAGCTAATGCTGCCCAGCTATAAAGGACAACAATTTTCAGCTAGGTTTCTTTTAGACATTTTGTCACAGTGGCCAAAAAAAAAAAAAAAAAAAAAGCCACTGGTTTACAGCATAGTGTATCATTCATTTGGGGGTGGAGAGAACCAAAATGAATACAGAACTGTGATGGAGAAATATCAGAGAACAGGAAGGGAGGAAGATATGTATTTACATTAATACTTCCTTCATCATCTTAAATTTGCAAAAGGGCTTTTGGGTGAGAAGATCGTAACTAAGAGGCCGCTTCCCACCTTATAATAAAGTGTGTCCCAAAAGGGCTCAGAAAATACCCATTTTATTACAGATTATAGCTGGGAGATATAAATGCTCATATACAAACTGGGTTGTAAAGCTGACACAAAGTTATATCCAACTAGATAAAGGTACATTAGCAGGCGGTGGTACCCCCATACACAAAGAGGCACCCCCAACAATCTTCTTCTGTTTAGCTACAGTGTAAGGCTAATCTGGGAATAATCTATGTGGGAAATGCAGGGACAGGTTCTGATTAGCTCAGCTCAATATAGAGTGTGGTAAAGGATAAATTAACGTAGGTTTGAGGTTTTTTTCATTGACAGAAGGCAATGATCAGAGGCCAGCTCACTGCATTACCACAATGAAACCAGCCAAGAGTACCCTGTGCAAACATGTGACTCTGAGTTAATGGCACTTTAAAAGGAAAAAGGCTCAATGCTCATTCATTTTCTGTTCTTTTGATGATTATGCATTCCAGACAAATTTGTTTTCAGCCAATGTATGTAGTTACCACTAAAGAAGAAAACACACACTGTCAGAAGAAAGATCATGCGTACTATAATAACACAGCTTCAAAACAACCAGACTCAAACTCTCAAATGTTGCATAAATAGTGTATGCACACCAGTAGTGGTTTAGAGAGAACTGGTAAGGTTTATACAGGAGTCCATGTCACCCCTAGTGTTCACTCTAGAAACAAATTACAAACAGTTCTACAAGCCTGTGCCTCAATGTGTTGTTATATGCTCCAAACAGAAACTATCTGCAAAGCCCTATTCTGCTGTCTTGGAGTGGTAGAACTCTGTGGCTACCACAGCTGGCTCCATGAGCATTCCTAGAAAAGACAAACACACAGACCTGCCTATTGCCTGAATTCTAGTTAGTACATAATGGAAACCCAGAGCCAGATATTGGAGAAAATCACAAATATCAGAGAGAGGAAACAGAGTGCAGTCAATTCTCAATCAGCCAACTTCTCAGGCCGAAAAGGGCATAGCTTTCTTCAAGAGTCCTCAGCCTGGCTAGTGGCTCCTACATAATGCCTGAATCTCTGCCTCCTCCTCTCTTAAATCTCTTCCGTGCCCATTTGTTTCACTTCTGGGTTCAACTCTGCACTGTAATCCTAGAGTTAGGATTAAAGGTGAGAGCTATTTCTGTTTGGCTGTTAGCCTTAAACTCACAGAAATACAAAAAGATTTCTGTCTCCTGATTGCTGGGATTAAAATCATGGGTCACTACTCTCTGACTCTCATGGCTTGGCTGTAGGTGATTCTGTTCCCTGATATTGCAGGCTGATGTTACTAAACATACAATATATCACTGTACCTGCCAATCATTCATGATGAGTCAAGGGCAAGGCAGACTGAGATGTCCTTTGTTCATCTATGCAACAGATCAGGCATCTAAATTGTATAGCAAAAAATTGGAATTTCATTTAATTATCAAATATGCCCAACAACTAAGGAGAGAAAAACAACTGGAGAGAAATTTCTAAGATCACAGATTAATGAGAAAAGATAATTATTTGAATCTAAGAAGAGTATCTTATTATTGAAAAGAATGGTAGACTCATTGGGACTATGAAGGTTGTAACATGAGCGGCGAAGGGAAAAGGAAAGAGAAATTCATATTTCACTTATTATTGGGGGGCTGCTACCTGTTAAGATATTCATAAAGAGGGGAAACAGAGTGATCCCATGAGGGAAATTAATAACAGAAAATGACAGTAATCCAAGGGAGAAATTACAGTGATGAGCTAAGGATGTGTATACAGTAGAAAACCTAGATTCAGACTGAGCTGCTCAAAACAGAAGTAATTGAAATATGTTTCACTTGCTTTGGGATTTCAGAAGCAGAGAACCAAAAGTTGAGCTGTACTAATAAAAAGTGGCTGAACTATCAAGCTTGTCTCTAACATACAAAAAGCATCCTAAAATCAATAAGAAATTGATATTTGAATTGATCTATGTACTTGAATAAACTATTTGTCAAATAGAAAAATGTGAGAAGTCATTCAAGCAAAAACAAACACACTTTTACAAATTTTTAGTTCATAAAATGGCAAAAATGTAATCCATTCAAGTCAGCAAAGGTATAAAGAAATAAAAGTTTCATTCTTCTCTAATAGTATTCTATACAGTCATTACTACTGTTAAACTTGACAAGATCTAGACCCATCTAGGAGACAAACCTCTGGGGATGCCTATAAAGGATCATTCAGAGTGGTCTAGACTCTGGGCTTATCCACAATGAATTATTTAGATTAGGTTAATTAAGGTGGGAAGAGCTACTACCTTGATTGTGGGGTATACTAATCTGGGGTTTGGGGTCTTGAATAGCAGCGAGAAAACTAGGCAAGAACAAGTATTTTTCTTGCTTTACTTGCTGATTTGAGAGAACTTATAATCAGCTGCCTCACACATCTGCTACTAAATATTGCCTGTCATAATCAATTTCCCCCCTGAACTGTAAGCCAAACTACATCTTCCTTCTTTTAGCTGCTGTGGTCATATATGCTACAACAGGAAATATAACTAAGATAGCTGGTATTAGGATATTCCATGTATTAAATGACCTTGCATGTATTTGAAGAACCAAACAACCTTGTAAATCTGTAGAGTCCCCCTATTTCTAGAGGAATAATCATCACTATCAAGAGATGTCATGTGTATACTATGATGTTAATCACAACTTTGTGAATTATAATACTAAAGTAAGTGAAAACAACCTATCTTTTGTCAATCATTTAGTTCACTTACATCATCATCTATCAATGGAATGAAATGTTGCCTTAAAAAATGCCCATTTTAATTAAAGGGACATCATAATGAGACAATACTGAGTGAAAAAGCAGATAGAAAGCTTGTTTTTATTGTTCCTTTATTCAAGCACACTCAAGCAAATATCAGGAAAGCAGTTCATCAAATGTTTTGAATTTTTTCTGAATGTAATTTTTTTCTTATAGGATCATAGATCATAGTTAATTTTTGCCTGAGGTTTTCATAAAACTATCTCTGGCTTTCTGAATTACAGGAAAGGCTACATGCTTGTAGATTCCTTCACTGGTTGGTGCACACTGTCAAGAGAAGTGAATTCTTATTTCCAGGTCAGGAAAATTAATTCTCTGTGTTGTGGAGAACATCTTACATACCAGGTTTCCAAGACCGACTACCTACCTTAGTAGTATCATCCAAACTGGACACTTTGCTCACACCAAAGAGCCACACAGCATAGAAAATATATATTAGTTGCTTTAAGGCTATAAGATTTCTAAGCTGTTTGGTCTTTTGTCATGAACTAGCTTGTCCTATTTTCCACAACCTATATGATGCCTATAAGCCAATAAAAGGCACTTTCATTATACAAACAAATACAAGGTCCCAAGTTTGAAAAAAAGCTGTGTTATTCTGTGTCTTTAAAAATAGTAAACAAATTATCTTATATTGCTTATACATCTGTTCCTTAAACTAATACATAAACTAGAAAACAATCCATAGTTAGATGACTAGCAGGTTAAGTGGTTGTCCCAAGCTTCATTTTATATTCATAGCTATCCTTGCATGGCTGTTTCAGATAGTTCCCTAATTTTGGCAAAATCAATCAGGCACAATGAGCCTTTATCAGAACAATGGGTTCTGCATCCACAGTGGGGAATGCAATGAACCTACATTGCTTTGACAGGTCCACACTTCAGTTGACCATGCAATTTCATTAACAGGACTGAGTTTTTCATTTCTGTCTTTATTGTTTAAATAACATAGGTTGTTCCATGGGTTACAAACATTCCAGGAGGGCTCTGGAAAGAGGTGACTTTGCATATGAAACCTGTTTTCACTTGAAAAGGGTATTTCCATTTCTCACTTTAATCAGCCTGGTCAATTAAACTGGATGTTTTCCTATTTGTTTTTATCCAGTTTATCCCCTCCTCTTCGCATTTTGCTTTTTATGAACTATCTCAGAGCTGCTATTCAGGCGACACAACACTATTGGGAATGTTTAAAAAATAAACTAAATTGCCTTCGTGATTTTCTTTCTTGAAAATAAAAGTTCCTGAAAATTAGATTTCTCAACAGCCTCCACTCCACAAGCCCCTCCTTCCTTTTTAATTTAGATTTTGGGGAAAATTCATAGTGAGCAGGGGCTTTCTATCTGAATGTAAAACACATATATTAGGATTATAGAAGTTGTCCATGAAAACTGTGCTTGTTTGTGTATTTCGGTATGAGAGGCAACAATCTTATAGGTCAAACTATAAAATAGCTGTGCAGCTCTAGAGTTAACAGGAGGCCAGTCTGCCCTTTGACTATATCTGATTTCCCATTGTGGTCAATAAGCAGAGTGCGGAAGCGTCAGAAGTATCGCATCAGGAGTCAGCACCCTGGACTCAGCAATCAATCCTCTCTAGATGTGAGATAACACCAGAGCTGGTTTCATATAAAGAAGGTCAACATGCTGACTGGTGCTCACTATGCATTTGCTTATGGCCTATTCTTTTCCACTTACAAGTCACACTCTCCTTAAAGGAACAAAAATTAACCGGGAGGTGCTCTACCTGGTTTTTTCAAACTAACCATCTTTTGCTTGCATTTTCTGGAGTAAAAACACATCCAAATAGATGCCCACACAAGGATTAAAAAAAAAAAATTACCATTTAGCTAAGTGAATGGTATCTAGGATGATAAGAAGAGCTTTGCATTGTAGAATAATTATCATTTGAATTTTGTTCCCTTTTTTCAATAAAAACCATTCTCTTTCTGCCCTTCCCATCTTTTCTTTACCTGTACACACATGTGCTGCATCATCCTCAGCACCATAGTGTTTCACACTTGCATAGCAGAACAACAAGGAGAATGAATACCTTCTTTGTTTCCCAGTGGAGTTTTATCTTGCCAGTTATACTCACATTATCTCGAGGACAAAAGGCTCAGACAATCAAATGGACCATGCGGCCATTGCAATCAATGTGCCAATCGGTCTAGTACTCTACCACTGCAGAAATGTGAGTTGATTGGATCTGTTTTCAGAGTTCTACTAATGGAAATAAGGTCAGAAAGGATGCTTGGCCAGGAAGTGCTAAAAGATCAGATAATGATTTTCTACCTGGCATTGGGCTGTCTAGGGTGGAAAAGGTGTCAGTTGCTCTCCAGCTTGAATGATGCATCTGGTATTGAGCAGAAGCCCCAACTTGCATCTACTCTTAGTGGATTTGCATATGCTGCTGGTCCTAAGCAGTTCCCCTAATGATTCCCTTAGGAATGCATGGGGGAAAAAAGCTTTTCTTGCCAACAAGCTTGCATCTAAGATTGAACTTTTATGGGTTCTTTTCTATTTTAGAGCTGTTATTTTTATCCTGGTCTTCTTTAGGCTGAAGCATTAGTGGAAGTATGATGAATGTACTTAGCAAAGCTTGGCATTACCTGCTCTGAGCTCTACAATGCACCATGTTTTCCCTTTTCCTCTAAGTGTATTTTGTTTGAAAGCAATGCTCACTCCTTAAAGTTATTTTTACACAAATCATAGGCTGGGTGTGCTCATGCACTTTCTGATACACATGCTTGCAATCCTGACCAGTGCTGGCAGCAATGAAATATCACCAGAGGCCACTAGCTGCTTTAAAAACTTCTGTAAAGTCAGGAAGACACGGAGTTTGCCTGCACCAGTCAAGACTGGCCTTTAAGATGGACTACAGATAGGTTGTCAGACCCACATTTTATAAAGGACTAGGTTTCACAAAAATAACTCTAAAGAGATCATGTATGATTTCTGTAAGCTTTATGTCTTGTGCCCCTTTGTTATGAAGAAACACAAGAGATGTAAAGAAGCATATTTCCTATATGTTTCATACAGGGGAAATGCTGAATTTGACATGCATCCAGGAGATCAATAAGCCCCAGAAATAAAACCTACCAAATGAGACTATAATAAGATAATATTGGCATAACTATACTAGACCCTTGGCCAGAAAGCTGGAGTGGCTGAAGGGAAGCTCCAGTGAGTAAGAAGAGTTGGGGTGTATTCTGTAGGCTAGGAGAGATGCAGTTCCCTTTAATGGATCCCAGACAAGAAACCTGCAGAGTGAGAAATTGGAAATCAACCTAGTAGACACACTTAGTTATTCGTTTATTAAATGATACTTGCTTCATCTGTGACTGATGGCTGCAGAAAAGTGGAAAAATGCTACAGAATCCAGACACATCTGATCCCCTTACAGACAGGGGCTGATATTCTTACCACTTGTGGCAGTTAGATTTCTCCAGGGTGCCCCTCAGTTTTGAGGAGGACTGAGCCAGGAATCTGACTCTAGGGTCAACCCAGATAAGAAAGTGAGGAGCCGGAGACAGCATCCAGCAATGTCAAGCAGGAAGGAAAGCTAGCCTTCACAGAGCTATTACAACAGTGGGTTTCATTTTCATGTCCTTGGCTTTCTGCAAGCTCGACAAACACAGAAATATCAGCTGAGAAAACTAATCCCTAATGACACCTAGAACACAAGAGGTCCAACAACTGAAGTACCCAACCCATGACAGGGTTTAGAAACAGGCCAAGGGTTCTTTGTTCTCTCCATAAGGGGTTATTTTTCAGTCATTGGATATAGACAATGGGCATTCTGCACTAGTATTTATCTCCAAACTCCTCAACATCAAGGGAGTCTGGAACTTTTTTCTGGTTGAAGCAATGCAGGGTGGATCTTATTGCCTTGTAGTTAAGTAGAATTGAATGACAGAATTGACACATTAATACTCTTTGATGTTCGTGTTTTGAAATAAGATTTTGTGTAGCCTAGGCTGGCCTTGAACTCACTGTCTTTACTTCATGAGTACCAGGATTATAGACATGTTCCACCACAGTTGGCTTTATAAGTTAATGTTTAATGTTTTTATTCACTGTGGACTCTCAAATTATGATAAAATATAAGTTTTAAATAAACATCCCAGGCCTGGAGGATGGTGGCTTATGCTAAGCTCAGTTCATTGAAGAAGAGAATTTAGAAGCCAAGCAACGTTGGGCATTAAGAAGTTGGTTGTTATTAGCTACAGTTTGCTATACACTGATAGTCTCAGGGGAGAGAATCCATCTATTCCCATACCTCCTCCTGGCTGGCTAGTTCCCTGGTATTATTCTATCTAGATGGATCGCAGTATGTACACAGCTTTGCTCCCCTCTGGCTTCCTTCTTTTCCACTTCCCCTGTTTTGCAATGTAAACTAACTCCCAGCGGAATCAGAATGATGAAGGAGGATCTTTGATTCTGCATACATTACAGGGATCAGCAGCTAAATGCTGGGTGATAAACACCATCAGAGCATAGACTGCACCAGGAGGAAATGATCTTTAATGGAGTTGCTCTTAGAGGAAACTGCATGTGGCAACTCTAAATACTGTGGTCCCTGTTACAGATCACATGCCACGAATGTATGAATACTAAGGAAGGAAACAGCAGAGAAGTGAACAAGAGCCAGTAGAAGAAGCTACCAAAAGAAAACTACAACTTTCACAAGGCCAGCTCCAGGCAAACCATAGAATCTTTCCTCCTAAATCCATCCTTCCACCTTCCACTCTTGCTGTATTATCCTTTATGTTCCTTGATCATCACCAAGGGTGATATATTGTGTCTCTAGTAAAACAAAACATACGTCTGTAGTAAAATAAAAGGTTGTGTTTTTTTTGCTGTGTTTTTTTTTTTTTTTTGCTTATTACAGTATAAAGCATATTATAGGTATATCACATAATCCTACAGGGCAATTAAACTCTAAAAGATATACTAAATAAGCAGAAAGGGGGAACAAAGACCCTGAGAAATAGATTACATAATGCTTTACTAACTTTGAATTTTTTCATTGCTAATGAGAAAGAAACAATAGTTGTGGGAAAGCAATGGATAATAGAAAGAACTACTGAGATAAACCAGCCCATTCACTTCAAAGATGTATTGTCCTCAGAATGGAAACCAAGATATGTGCTAAGTTGGGGAAGAGGTTTTGCTTTTGTTTCCACAGGAGAAAAAAAAATCATGGGTACCATCACAATTAATAAAGACTTGATTTGAACAGGAGAAACCTTTTAATAAGGAGAAATGATGGCTCATCCACTAATGTGACATTTCTATAAGTTGTAAGAAAAACTCACTGAACAAAGCAGGGTTCTGTTTTTGTCTTTGTAGAAAAATAGAAATACCCATCTTCAAGAAGTTAAAAGACCTTGAACATCTAGCTGTCTAAATAAAAAAGAAAGGCTATCCAGAAAAAAATTACAGACAAAGAAGCATTGTGCCTATTGGTATTAGTATACGCTACAGGGTGAAATCTCACTGCTTAACATCTGTATCTCTTTACTTCTAAGAAAAGTTAAAGTTCCAACTCAATTATAAATCAAAGTTGGCTTTGGAGTTGGAGTGTGGCTCTTTCCTTCCCTAAATCCAAGAATTTTTGTTGTTTAAATTAAGAGTTTCTGTTTTAAGATTAGAAGAGCCACTTGGTGTGAGACAAAAGAAAACCAAAAATCTAGAAATTATTGATGTCAAAATTTTATTTCTCCCCATTCTTATTCTTAACTCTTTAAAAATTTTTTTAGATATAGTGCTACTCTAAAATTTAAGCTTTCTGTTTTAATATTAATAATGTTTAAGCTTTCCACAGTGAACAATAAATTCTCCTAACAGTAATCTCTAAAGTCTCCAGAAGATGCTGCCTCACAACAATGATTTCACATGAACTTTGATAACACAATTTAGCTGACAAATAACTAAAGACTGGTTTTAGACTACAAACTACTCAGGACAATTTTGAGGTGACTAGCTGAGATGATCCAGGCTCACAAACTATTCTAATCAGGACTTGAAACAAGCCTTGAATTTTCCTGTTATGCACAGTCTGGACAACAAATGCTATAACTACCACTCCCAGGTCTTGACAATAAATCCAAATTTTTCTTTTCGGGTATCCCTTAAAGATGCTGTTGCTTCCTGATAGCAGGAAGTAAATTTAAGAACATGATGCTCACATTCTTAAGAGGTTTGGTGGGTGGTTTTTGATTTTTCAATGGGTTATAGATATTTGTCATTGATTAGGGTAATTGGTTACAAATTGTTATTGATAATATGAATAAAGCTAAACGAAAAAGGTTGGATGCTGAACTCTTCTTTATAGAAAGATAGATACAGATATAGTAGGATTAAAAGATAAATTATTGAATCTACTCTGAAAAAATATAGATTTGATAAAAAGTAAATTGAGTCTACTTTTAAAAGCACCTACTATTTTTAAATATTTTACATTGAATTGAATTTATATATATAGTATATAAATCATGTATATTGATACAAAGTTAATATTAATTTTGTTAGAACATACTGTATATATATATTTCTACTCTTGTTCAATGTATTGTATCTTATACAGCTTATTTAACAATGAAATGCAAGTTGCTAGTCCTTGAAAGTTGTTATTATCAACTAATTAGGATATAAAGAAATGCAAATTAGCTATTACAATCAAACTTATAGTCAAATGAGTTTCAACATATAGTCATATGTGTTCAAGGTCAAACAGATATATTTTAGATAGATATGTCATCTTCAAACACTTCAGAGATCTACAGAATATGGCATTTAAGATGTTTTAATAACATAGGTTCTTTTTATTTTTATGACAATGTGACATGTCTGCTCCGGGCAGCACCAATCTACATAAAGAAGATGATGGGCATTAAAGAAACTCCATATGGAGCTTATTTCCTTTGTGGCAAATGTTAGCCACTGGGCAAGAAAATGTTCTTGCCTCAAATCCTGACAGTATGCTGTCCAAGATGGATCAGCAAGACACATAATAAAGGACTGCTAAACTTTGCAAGACAAGATAGGAAAGCTGTTCAGAATATTCTGCTTCACAGATAAGACTATCAGATATGCTAAACCTGTAGGCTGAAGATGGATGCTGCAATGTTACAAAGGAATCTTGGATGACTGTCCATGCAACCAACTGCTTCTGCCATTTCTCACATTTTTTTGGGAGTTGCTTGCTTGGACTTCCTGCTTACTCAGGTACTATTATTTCCTTCTTGGGTATCTGAGGGAGTTGTAGCTATTGTTTTCCTAGTTACATATTCAGAAAAGAAACTCACTAAATGGTGTAAACTACACAAGTTTGAAAGACATCAAAAGATAATTTTGGTTGGTAAAATAAGTTATATAAAAAGTGAATTAGGTACAATCCTTTTGACTCACAATGATAGAATAAATAATAGAATATTTTCTTTGAATTTGTCAATTGTTAATAGACTAGACATTATCAATGTAATTATTGGCTATATAGTATATATATTTATTGTACTTATTATTTATATCTTTTCTTATATTGGCTATAACCTTTTTTATTTTTGATGAGAAGGGGAAATATGGTGATATATTGTGTATTGAATAAAGATTATTTGAAAATCAGAGGACAGAGCAAGCCACAGAATTAGTCATAGAGACCTGTCTGGGGTGACATACAATTTTAATCTTAGCACCCAAGAGGCAGAGGCAAATGGATCTCTTCCAGTCCAAGGTGTTTCAAATTCCAAACTGTTCAGTAGTTGTGGTTTGCAGCTTTGACATGCTTTGCTTTTTGCTTTTTTGTTTAGAGTCCACTAATGAGTGAATACATCCCCTGCTTATCTTTCTGTGTTTGTGAGACCTTGCTCAGGAAGATATTCTCCAGATCCATCCATTTGCCTGAAAATTTTAAGATATCATTTTTTTTCTTACTGCTGAGTAGTGCTTCATTGTGTAGATGTACCACAGGTTGTTAATCCATTCTTCAGTTGAGGCACATCTAGGTTGTTTGCAGGTTCTTGCTATTATGAATAATGCTGCTATGAACATAGATGAGTTAATGCCTTTGAAGTGCAAATGTGCTTCTTTAAATATATTAAGAACTAAAGAAACTAGAGCCCCAAACCTTGAATAACCCAATCAAAACTGGGGTTCAGAACTAAAAAGGGAATTCTCAGCAGAAGAATTATGAATGGCTGAAAGGCACTTGAAAAAGTGCTCAACTTCTTTAGCCAACAGAGAAATTCAAATCAAAACAAAATTGAGATACCACCTGACACCTGTCAGATTGGCTAAGATAAAAGACACAGATGACAGCCTATGCTGGAGAGGTTGTGAAGCAAGGGGAATACTCCTCCATTGTTGGTGGGAGTGTAAGTGTGTTCAGTCCCTCTGGAATGATGTATGGCAGTTTCTCAGAAAAATGGGAATCAATCTCCCCAGGGATCTAGCAATACCACTTCTGGATGTTTCCTTTCCTTTTTAAGAATGGGTGGTGGTGGAGAATTGGAGAGTGCTACTTCCTGTCTGAGTACATTAAGGCTTTAAGCATTGATGCAATATATTCTCAGTCATGTAGTGTTGCCATTCAGAAGTCATTCATATTCACATATATATTTGCCATGAGGACAAAACCTGGTTATGCTTCTATTAATCTCAAGATGGGGCACATGATCCTGCCTCTGTGGCCATGAGAACATGAATGTACATGTGCTGGCAGCAGGATCTTAAAGATTCAAGTTAAAGAAGGAACAGAAAAGCTGAGTTGCTGCAAGGCAGTCATTAGCCAGCATAAATGGAAACAGAGATGGATCTGAAGCCCCAGCACACCTGTATAACATCATCTGCTTTCCTAGTTCTATCTTGTTCAAGTTTGTCATGATCAGATTGTTGTGTCATCAGAAGAGCAACAGACATAAATCTTCATTTCAGAGAACTGATCACAGAGCTAAGCAAAGAGGAGGTCACTCTACCTATGGTGCCATCTAAACAAATCCATGCATGGATCTTGAGCCGTTTAATCATAGTGCTGTCATTTGGTTTGAGTAAGCACATTTTCCCTTCATTAGATTTAATATATAATCTCATTATAGAAATATGACACTCTGCACTAACTCTCAACTCATAAATCAGATTCTACTTCTGGTTCCTAAGGCCCAGGAATAATTTAAAAAAAAAAAAATAGTGACAAAGTGTGGTAAAAATGCATAGCACAACATTATGTCAGCCATTCAGAAGTACTATCCTGCCATTCATGTCTCATCTACATCATTGACTTTTCCCAGTACTGTTTCCATAGTACTATTATAGTAACTTTTACTGTCATTCACAGTCAGACATTTGAAATGCATGTATGTAAGTCATGAATCATTCCCAAAGATCACTTTTTAACTTTTACCCATCTAATCTTATGGCCTGTTCTTTTCCTCTTTCCATCTTTCTCTGCTTCTTTTCCTTCTCTCTTTTCTTTCACCTAGCTGATATTATGAAACAAAAGGATATTCATAGGCTACCAACATAGCTAACTATTTAGGGAGCAGTTACAACATGGCTTCTACTTTCTTTGGCTTTAGAATGAATAAGAAAGAATAGTAAAGAATACATACTTTGGCTTTCCAGGTAGTACAATGCTTTGAAGGAGAGAAGTCTGTTTCATTTATATGAAACCAAGAGGTTCTCGATATAGACTCTAGGAAATATATAGGTAAAAGGTACCTCTCAGAAAATATCTATTTGCTCATATGCTATTTATCCACTTAAGTATTTAAAACTCATTTAAAGCTTGAAATCTCAGCATAGAAGTTGTTGGCTCATTTCACAACAAAGGGATCAGGATTGAGGAAATTGTCATTGAGGAAACCCACAACGACAGCTGAGCCAAGCTATTGGGAGCTCACTAACTTTGAAATGACAGCTGGGGAAACTACATGGAATTGAAGTAAACCCTCTGAATGTGGATGGCAATCAAATAGTGTGGGTGGTTTGTGGGGCCTCTGTCACTGGAAGCAGAATTTATTCCTCATACATTAACTGGCTTCTTGGAGTCCATTCCCTACAGAAAAACATCTTTCTCAACTTTAAAACTTGGGGTAGGGGCTTGGTCCTACCTCTTCTGGATATGCTAGGCCACATTGACTTACCCTGGAAATCCTCACCCTCTCTGGGAAATGGAGGAGAGGATTGAGTTGAGGAAGTAAGTGGACATCTGGGAAGGAGGGGGGGAGAAGGAATAGAATTAATAAAAATATTAATAAAAAAAGAATTATGGCTTAATCTAAGTTAAAAAGCTAGTCAATAATATGCCTGAGCTACTGGCCCAGCAGTTACTATAATATCTTCAAGTTAATTATTGTATAAGCAGCTGTGAAACTGTAGGTCTGGATCTCTGTGCAAGGCCAGGCCAGAAACTTCCAACTACAGAGCTCTGGTTCCCATCTCTTTATTATCTCCTAAATAATTCCCTCCATGTTAAGGCAGTATGTGCCCACTAGACTGAAAAGATCCCCCTGGACACCAGGTAAGAACAGTTGGACTGACTGATAGCTCACCCCTTTTCTCACATCCTACCCAGTTTCTGCCATAAATCCTTTTAAGGAGCCCCAGATTAGCAGCTTGTGGGTACCAGTTTCCTGAGAACTCTCTTGTTATACAAGAGTTCTGTTCTCTTTCTTGCTTAAACTTTCACTTAAGAATATATAAGAAACTTCCTTCTAAAATTTACTTTCTATGGCACATAAACTTTATTCTTGAATCCTCACTCCCTCCCTCTCTCCCTACCTCCCTCAGAAGAGTTTCCCCCCCATAGAGTTTCCATGACTGAGTCTGTCTGTCTCCTTGACTTCCAACTCAGAAAGCATGTCATTTTTCTCTCCCTCTTGTCCATCTCTCTTCTGCAGGCAGCTGCTGAGATCCCCAGGTTGCCTACCCTACAATTTTTCCCTCAAGCTCCAATAACATTATCTTGGTCTATCTGAGTTTATTATTATTATTATTATTTAATTTGCAAGACTAAGACCTTGCAAAAGGGACTCGTGTTCCCCCCTAAGAGTCATAGTGTAATAACAGAGATGTGAGAAGATGGCAGGAAGCGTCTTGCCAAACATGTAGCCTATGCAGTGAAGCCACCTGCACTGCGGCAGTTACAAAAGTCCAAGAGCAAAGCCAGTTAGCTCTGCTCAGAGAAAAGCACAAGGCAGTGCCAATCAGCTGAGAGACAGATGGCTGAGGCATGGATGTGATCCAGGCCCTCTCTCCTTAAATGAAGAAGCCAAAGACTGTAGAGAGAGGAGCTGATGCCTAGGTCACACAGAAGAGGCTGAAAACTGTAACATGTTCTCTTTGTTAAACAAAAAAGGGTCCCAGTCTGTGTATCATCAAGTGCAAACTCAGATAATGTTTCTTATAAATATGTGACTGAAATATGTAGTATTCCAATTTTGAATATGAAGTTACATCTAGAAACATGGTGAATCTCAGACATAAACCTGAACCGTATTCATGTTTGTTACATTTTGACCATTAGCATTATGTTCTCTTGTTCATACTTAAAAAGCTAGGACTTGACTTTCCCTACATATTATTATAAAATATATATTATATGCAAATATAATATATATGGTTATAGTTATTTTTATTGTGCCTATGAGTGTGAATATGTGTATGTGTGTGGAGGTGTCCATAGGAGCTGAAGGTAGTACATTCCCTGAATCTAGAGGTATAGGCAGTTTTCAGACATCTGACATAGGTGTGGAAAACTGAACTCACCTTCTCTGCCAGAGATTATGCATTACTAATCACTGAGCCACTTCTCCATCTTCTAATTTAAAATATCTTTTCACAAAGTTTGTATTCTCAGTTAAATTGGAAGCTCCTTATAAAGAAATGAAATCTGTCTTTGTTATCTCTAATGTCTACTTGTGCTTATCATGATAAAGTCACTATTGAAATGATGAGCAGAGATTTTTCTGATGATGAATACATGTAGAAATGATGAATGCTACTCTTAATATATTAGCTGAAAAAAGAGCTTGAGATAGTTATAAAGTCCTTTGTGTCCATATATGTTCCTTAAATGGAAATTAAATAGTCTAAAAATGGGCATTTACCCAATGCCATCAATTGACAGGACAAAGTGCACAATTGCTTGTTATATTTGCCAAAGGAGTGTCATCTCAGGAAAAGAAGATGATAATATTTTTTGGCTACCATCCATATAATAATTGGCCAAAACCAGATGACACTGAAAAACTTAATTATAGAAAGAAATATGCCTTGAGCATTTTTAGGACCCATGTAAAACAAGTTATAATCCAATAAACCTAAAAACATCCTCTCCAAAACAGGCTGGGAAAAATTAGTTCTGTAATCTTGTTACTATCTTATTACAAAAAAGAAAAACTAAATGGTTGACTTTTATGAGCACATATATTAAACATGCCTACACATTTCCACTGAATGTCTTGGTACATGAACCACTTTTATACCTCCTAGGTCATAAGAGTTTACAGATGTCAGGAATTTGAGATCTGTCTACCTCCATGCTTTTTCTTTTCCATCTAAGAAAATTGTGGAGAAGTAACACAGGTCACTTGAAATCAGACAACTAATTTGTAGTTTCTGGGCTGACAGATAAACTGGTTAACAACTCACACTATAAAAAGAGCTCCAAAGCTCAGAGTACAAGAAAGAAAGTAGAAAAATAATGCACAGAAGTGTCAGTTCTAGATATGTCAGAGTATAGATACACAGAGAGAAACTGCATCCTAGTCAAAACATAAAAACTCAAGAACACGGCAAAGCTGTTAATAAAAACACGCAACAAGAAGTTTGGAATCTCTAGGGGTCATCTAAGTGATCTTATGAGCCAGCACTCCCCTCTCAATATACTCTAATCATCATTGGAATAGGGAAGAACATAAAATAGAAATTAAAAACCCAACCCCTGTGACATGGGATATTTTTCTGTATACTGTGAATATCATTGGTTAACAAAAGGACTGTTCGGCCCATGGCAGGGCACCTTAGAAGCAGGCAGGAAACCTGAGCATAGATAAAGGGGAAAAAGGGCAGAGTTAGAGAGATACTCAATCCAATTGCCCAAGGATCAACATGTAGAAGAAACACAGGTAAGCTGCAGGTTAGGTGGCAATTATAAATTAATGGAAATGGGTTGAGTTAAGATGAAAGAGATAGCTAGCAATATGCCTCAGTGATATCCCAAGAAGCATGGAATTAATATAAGCCACTGTATGATTATTTAGGACTTTGGTATTGCTGATCCAGACCTCGGCAGAACTAAGCAGCTTCAGGCAGATCCAGACCTTGAGGCTAGTCTGGGCCAGAAACTTCTTATTACAAATGACAACCAACATCGACCACAGACATACACATAAAGCCTTAGAAAGGATTCTAGAACACAGAAATGGAGCCAAAAACATACTGTGACTTTTGTTTCTCAAGTGAGTCACAGTAAGGAGAAGCTCTGGTGTGACCTGTGGATTTTGAGCTACAAAATGTTGGGCTTTTAGAATGCAGCTTAAACTCCAACAAGGCTGGTTTCTGAAGTCTCACAGGAGCCTTGTACAAGCCTGAGCAGCTTATGACAGATTTAAGTTATTGCTCTTATAGAAAAGAAAGGAACAGAGTCAAAGTTGGCTTCTTAGTAGCAACATTTTCTTAAGTCAGCTCTGTTTGCTGGAGGTGAGCAGAGGCACAACTTTTTAAAAAGAGAATTCCTGACTCAGCCTTAGTGGCAAAAACTGTGTGGCTCTTTTAAGAGGCCCTGCTACTATATACTCAAATGGAGTTCATGAGCAATGGGCAGCTGTGCTATACTTGGTGATAAAGTAGACCCTAAAGTTTCCCAGAGTGATAATTATGATCTTAGTCAATCTCTTTCTAAGGAAAAAAGAGAGATATAATATAGAAATGATAAAAAGATAGATAATTGAATTTACTTTGATCCAAAAAAGCAGCTATTAATCTCAAAATATTTTATATAGGTATGGACTTTGGTTTACTGATACAAATTTAAGGGTAATTTTGTTATACTGTATTTATATTTCTACTTTTGTTTAAGGTATTATGTTCATGCAATTCCTTTAAAATTGTAATGTACAATTAAGAAGTACATATTAATAGTTAATAATCTATGATAATCAAACTTTTAGTCATGTTAGGTGTTCTACACATATTTCAATTAGATAGGTAATCTTCAAAAACTTCAAAGACTTACAGAATATGTCATTTACAATATTTAAGAACTTAGACTCTTCTGGACAGTGAGACATGTCTTTTCCTGGCAGCACTGATTCACTTCAAGAGAATGATGGGCATCCAAGAAACTCCATGTGAAGTTTACTTTCACTGTGATAGAAGCTAGCCACTGAACAAGAAACTGTTCTTGACTCAACTGCCTGACAGTATGGTGTATAAGATGGACATTCAGGTTCCACAGGAAAGTGACCTCTGAACATTGACAGAACAAGCCAAGACAGTTGTTCAGGTTCCTGCTTTGCAGAACCTTTTTAAACTGCCAGGCATTCTTCTTGACACAGGGAGAAGAGACTGATGATCTATGCCAAAATGGAAGGAATAGTCTTCAAATTTCCTGTTTCAAAAAAAAAATGTCTGCCAGAGACTCTAGGCCTGTTGGCTTAAAATGGATGCTCCAAAATTATAAAAGAACTTTGGGTGGCTGTCCAGGTAGGCAGATGTCTCCATCATTTCTAGAATTTAGAAGTTGCTTGTAATGTTCTTTCTTACTCAGATAATATTATATCTTTCTGTGGTCTTTGATGTAGTTGAAGATTAACAGTTATACTTATAGTTTTCTTTAGTTATAATAAAAGTTAAATTAAATGTGAAACTTTGGACTCATAAGTATAAGGTAGATAATAGAATATCTTTTTAATTTTGCTAAATACATAGCCACAAGCCATGTGGCAAGACAGATTAATGGAAATGGGTTGAGTTAAGATGTAGGAACTAGCTAGCAATATGCCTGAGCCATATGTAAAGCAGCTTTAAATTAATATAAAAGTTTTGTGTGATTATTTTGGACAAAGTGACAGTGTGGCTGTGAGTAGGCCCGAACCTTGGTTCTTGGCTGGAAAGGCTGGGTTAGAAACCTCATACTACATCTCCGAGGAAGATCAGACTGGACACTCCTGTAAAAAGCCAATATGAACAAAGGTCAGAACCTCACAAAAGATGAATGACAAACATATACTCTATAATGAAAGAAAAATAAACAGTCCTCAGAAAAACTGGTTTTACTTAAAGTGGATATTAAGTGGAAAAAAAGAAAGAAACCAGAGTTTATCTTAAAAAGTTCATTTTAAAAATAATTCATATAGTTGAGAAACTCTGAGAAAAAAATAGAAGTATCAGAATTCCTAGCAAAATTAATTGGCAAGTTAATTCTAAAGAAAGTGACTGTAGAAGCATAGGTATTTCAGCTATTTTCTCCATCAATGTGACCACATATAGATAAGAAGCATCATAAAGAAAGGAGGATTTATTTTGACTTATAGGTTGAAAGTGTGATCACCCTGATGGAGGAGTCATGGGGGTATGAGCTTGTGGCATCAGATCAGAATCTGCAACAAAGAAAGAGAAGTGGATGCTGGTTGTTAGTGTCTCTTTCTCCTTTTGAAGCAGTCCAGGGTCTCATCTAATGAAATGATGCTGACCTGCATTTAGGACAGGTCTTTCCAATTTCAATTAACCCAATCTAGACAATCCCTCAAAGGCATGCCTCAAGATGTATTTCCCAGGTATTTCTCTATCTTTTCAAGTCAATAATCAATATTAATTGTCAAAATTTACTATAAAAATTTCCATCAGAATGATTTCAACAAACAGGAGCTTTCTAAATATCAAATAGAATTGCCAAGTACATAAAGAAACAAATGCCTTAAATGTTCTTGTAAATGATAAAGAATCCGATTTTCAGAGACTGATGACATTATAATGAACTGAAGAAGAATATCAAATAGTTTCACTGTTTTAAATAAAAAAATGTATGAAATTTTAACATGCTTAGCATGGCAATGCACATCTATAATTATAGCGTTGAGATACTGATGCTGGAGGACTGAGATTTGAAGGCAAGCTTAGGCTATGTAATGAGTTCAAGAGTAATATAGACTACACAGTTTAATGCTTTAAAATTAGCCATTAAAAGACCAAGAAGGTATAAGATTTCAGAGCTTCTAAATATAAAAGCATAATGGTTAAAATATAAATTAATGAAATTCAAAATATAAAAGCCACAGTTGCAAAGTTTGTGAGCTTAAGAATTATCAAGAGTAGCAATGAGGTAGAGTAGTCTTTAGGCAGGAAAAGATGGCCTACAAGAAAAGGAGTGAGAACCAAAAAAGAGCAGAATGTGAGGGTCTAACAGAGTTTATCCTAGTAAGCAACATCACGATTTACTAGACTACAATGGTGCCTGGTCACACTGTAGCAATCTGCAATATCAAAAGCCTTCCTGCCAATGCTTTCATTCTGTACTTTGAGAAGTATTAGTCCATTTAAATCCAGTCTGATTTCTAACAAAGAATATGTAAATGATCAGAGTAGTAACAATGAAGAATAACTAAATTACTGCAATATTACCTAATTTCAAATTTAGAAAGCTATGGATAGCTCTCAAGTGGATGAATAAAAGAAAATGGTCATTTACACAGATGGTAAAGAATACTAAAGACAACAATGAGATTATAAGACACATAGAAGGGAATTCAGGTTATAGTCAATAGAGTTTTTAAGAATATAACTTGGAAAAAAGTTAGTCTGGATCAGAATATGAGCAGATTTAAGATGACAGTCCACATTATTCGGGCACCCATATACAAACCAAAGATTTATATGCTGTGAAAAACTATAGGACTTCACTGAATGACAACTTGATAGAAAACAAGAAAATAGTTTAAATCGAATAATTAGTCCCTAGAGAGAACATGTTGCCAATCGGGAAATAGCTTTTATATTGCCATATGAATGCCAATTATCATTTCATCACCATGTATTCCTCTGAGTTGAGAAGCTGGCTGCTGGGGATAGAGACACAGAGTGGAAGAGAGAAATCTTCATTTTCCTAAATAGTACAGTTAGCATTGTGTTAATACAGAGACTCAAAGCAGCACAGATGGAAGTGTCCTTTTTTATTTTTCCAAAACGACTTTTAAAACTTGACTTTGAGAAGTGGGTGAATCGTTTAATGTTTTAGCAAGCTTTTGTGACTCTGTTGATCCTTCTAATTTAGGCATATTTCATCTGCATAAAACATCCTTCAATCCCTTTGCTCAATTGCTGATCAGTGATGAAGACTGTACTTCCCATTTCTAACTCAATTTGATATCTCATAGCAAATACAGCTATGCACAAGGTCTGTCACCTAAGTCATCTTTGTGAGCAGGCTCTGGGGAAATCCCTACAGTTTATATCAGTAAACACAGACAGGACTAGAACATGCCATTGTGTGAATATATCCAAAGTCTGAATACAAATCAAAGTACCTCCAACTGCTAGGGACTGAACCCAGCAAAAGCCAAAGATTACACAGCAAAAGAATTGCTACCAACACTGAGTAAAAAGAGGCATATGTTAGAAGAGCAAATAGCCAGGAGGATAACCAATTAAAATAATGCTCATCAACATGACTAAATTTCAAACATATACATACGTAGAGAACATACAAGACATAGCAGCTAAAACTCAGTAACATATTGCTGAGGGATGTGTTATATGCAGTATAAGAATAGAAAACTAGCTATTGAGAATAGATAGAAATGTACACTGCTGGGCAATTGTCTCTACTTAGAAGAATATGAAATTCTTCAAAAAATATGTATATGCTAAGAAGTTGGACGGATATAGCTGGATTTCCTATGTTAAGTTTTTTTTAACCTTTTCAAAATTCTCCACACTGATTTCCATAGTGGTTATACCAATTTACACACATACCAACAGTGAATGGGGTTTCTTTTTCCCCATATCATTGCCAAAATTTACTGTAAGTTGTTTCGTTGACCATCGGCATTCAGATAGGGTGAATAGAAAATCTAAAAGTCATTTTAATTTGCATTTTTCTAATTTCTAAGTTTGTTGAGCACTTTTTGAGGCATTTCTTAGTCATTTTTGTTGATATCTTTGAGAACTTTTTGTTTAGATCCACAGCCAGTTTTTAAGTTGGGTTGTTAATTTTCTTGATTACTTGTTTTCTGTATATTCTGGATATAAATCCTCTATTAGAGGTAGCTGGCAAAGATTCTCTCTCTTTGTGGGATTCTTCTACTTGACTGATTTCTCCCTTTGTTGTACAGAAGCTTATTAGTTTTATGTGTCAGCCAATGGCTTTAATTCTGGAACAAATTGGGGCTGATGCAGAGAGGCCTTTCTTATACCTGCATTCTGGAGGACACTGTGTACTTTCTGCTAGTAATTTCAGCTTTCAGGTTTCATAGTAAGACTTTGGGTCCAATGGAAGTTAAAATTTGGGCAGGATGATGAACTCTATTTTCTACCCAGTACCATTTGTTGAAGATGCTTTCTTTTCTCCAGTGTGAGTTTTGGCACTTCCATGAAATATTAGATGGCTGTAGGTACATGAACTCATGATTAGGTCTTTTATTTTTTTCCCTTGGTGTGCATATATGTTTTTCTACCATATGGGGGGAACCATGCAGCCTAGTTTTGGATCAGTGTGTGAGTGTTTGTTCAATGGTTCTCCAGGTGAGGCAAAAGCCCCACAGGGACAGTCTCACTCAGCAAAGACCAGTGAACTTCGTTCAGGTGCAGAATATTTCTGACACCTCAGAGACTGTATGCTGTCATCTCCCTCATAGTTTTGATGATTATCCTGGCTCTTTTAGTGTCATTTTTCAATCATGCACGGGGTTGATGTGATCATTCCTGGAAACACCATTTTTTTTTTTTTTCTTGAATGTTTTCCCTTAAATTTCTTTAGGAGCTGATGTTTCTTAGGTTTCTTGTCAGGGGATGCCACCTATCACTTCTGACCCCTGGAGCTGTCTTGATTCACTACTGACAGGACTGGAGGCAGATCATCCCTATTTCTGTAAATACATTTTCAACAAGAATGTTGTCGATTATCTTTTAGTTTTATCAATACAGGATATACCTGTCTCAATATTTGGCCAAGCTAGCAAGCTACCAAGTATTATTTTGGTTTGAAGATGTTCTGATGTAAAATTTAGGAAAATTTTTTTGACATATTTGTTTTTGTTGGAGGTTAACATTGGAGGATAGAGAAACCTAGTTTGCTAGTATGAAAAAACAGGCTTGCTTCTCATTTATAAAGGAAAATGGATGGAGCTATTTGGGGGCAGCAACTTTATAAAACTTTAGACTCACAATGATAAGACAAAAAATAAAATATTCTCTTTAATTTTATAAATACAAATAGACTAAATATTGTGACTATAATTCCTACTTGAGAGTTGTTCTGTTATAATTTTGCTATATAAAAATTAAAACCTTCCTTTTTAATTAGACAGAAAAGAGGAAATGTGGTGGAATGCTCTATATGCTGTAAATAAAGTAACTGATTTGACCTATATACAGCACCATAAAAGTAGATAAAAAATCAAAGGGCAAGCAGGTAAGAAAGGGTGGAGTCAGTCAATCTCCATCTGTCCTCCGAAGAAGAAACATGTAAAAATTCAAGTGAGCCACGGGCTAAGCCACGTGGTGGGAAAATAAATGGAAATAAGTTAAATTAAGATGAAAGAGCTATCTAATAATGTGCTTAAGACATGGGCCAAACAGTGTAAAAGATATAAACATATAATTCATTTCTTTGGGGGACAAAAGCCGAGGTGCACAAACCAAATTCCAATCGACACAGCGCCAACCAAGTCACAAACCTCCCAGATCCAAAACGGGCCGAGTAAAACTTTTTACAACAATCTGGTAATTATCTGGTGATCAGAAAGTTAATTTTTTCCTGTTTATGTCCCTTCCCCATCTCAGATTCTGAACCCATTGTGGTGGAAGTGTGGCACTGGTTTCAGGTTTCATGTTGGTTTTTGTTTGGTTGGTTTGGTTTTGGTTTTGTTGCTTTTTTTTTCCTGTATAGGCCAGTAAAATAGTTAATATGCTATCTGGTATACTAATCCATCCAGCATAGTAACAACAAAAAGCATATTTTTTGCTTAAGATTACTTTAGTTATACAGGATTCTTTTGTGCTTCCCTACCCACTATTGGATTATTTCTCTATTTCTGTTAGAAATGGGATTTGTATTGGGAATGCATTGAATATGTGAATTGCTTTTGGTAAGATGGCCATTTTGCATCAAGTCTATCAAGCCATGTGCATGGGAGGTCCTTCCATTGTCTAATGTCTTCAATTTTCTTTTGTTCAGAAATTATGAAGCTTTCATTGTAGGTTTTTTTACCTACTGGTTTGATTTATTCCTGGTTATTTCATTGCTTTTGAGATTATTATAAATGAGAGTGTTCCCATTACCTCTTTCTGAGCATGCTTGCCTTCGGTATGTAAAAAGGCCTTGAGTTTTAAAGTTGATTTTGACTCCTGCCACTCTGATAAAAGTATTGATTGTTTATGATTCCCTGCTGAAATTATGGAAGTCTCTTTCATATAGTGTATTATCTGCAAAGAGGTATAAAAATCCTTTAACAGATGAATGGACAATGAAAATGGTGTACATGGGCATAATGGTATACTACTCATCTGTAAAGATATATAAAATTATATTTGCAAGTAAATTGATAGTACTGAAAAGTAACCTAGATAGACTCAGAAAGACAAATGCTACCTGCGCTTTCTTATCTGTAGATGCTAACTCAGAGTCTTTAGATTTAACTGTGTTATTTGAGGTGACATTAGAGGGCAGGACAATAGAAAGGGACTGTGAGAGAAAGGAGAGAATGAGCTCCTGAGAGGACCATGATAGGACACAGGTGTTCTGGAAGAAGAAAAAATGAGGAGATGGTCCCAAACTGGGAAGGCAATAGGAAGGTCAATATAGAAACAAGAAAGGGGAGAAAGGGAAGGAGGGAAGGAGGGAGGAAGGGAGGAAGGAAGGAAAGAAGGAAGATAACATTAAGAATGTTTGAAAACATCATAGGTGAACATTATTTTATGTTTGTTTTAAAATATGTGAGTACTTGCATATATGTGTTTGTGTACGTGTGAGTGTGTGTGTGTGTGTGTGTGTGTGTGTGTGCATATGAAGTGTAATTACCCCATGTGAGGTGACAATTATCACCCAAACACCACAGGCTACTAAACAAAGCTCAGAGTCAGGCATGAGAAACTTACATTCATAGATAAGTGAAGCTCTCAACCCTCATAAAAGGTGCTTTAAAAAATGTATTTTCTTCTTTTTTTAGGAGAAAGAGTCTACTATGGAAATATACAACTGGTTGAAATGCAGAGTGTAGGTGACCATATTGTTACCTCAATAATTCAAATCCTACATCCATGGCTCAGGGAACACCATGGAAGAGAAAGCAATGACTGTTAAGAGCCAGAGGATCAGCATACCTGCAGCTGACTAGTGTCTTCTAGAAAATGACTGGCTTGCTACACCAATGAAGTTTCAAAAATATGTTGTCCAAACAAGATATGTGCAATGACAATTACAGGTGACATGTTTGCCACAGATAGGCAAAATCTTAGAAAGGCCCTTCCCTATAGGAATAGTCACAGGGAATCAGTTTGAATGAGAGAGGGAGAATCATAGAATCAATTTTCTCCAGGGATGAGGTCTCTGATACATTATCCAATACCAAATGGTCAGCCTGAAACACATGCATATAAAAATAACACTAGATGGACTCTGTTGATTGCATGTGTGAGTGTGTACACATGAATATGTATCAATATAGTGCAGCAATAATAATTGTGAACAATAAAGAGTGTGGGCAGAAAGAATGAGTTGGAAGGTGGAGGGAGTAGGTAAAAATGAAATAAATACAGGATTCATGTATAAAATGCTCACAAAATTTTGCAATAAAAATAAAAATTAAAAAATAAAAAAAATATACAGAAGAGCAAAGACATACTCTTCTAGATTTTCAATTGGAAGTGATTTCAATGGAGAAGAGCAGCATCCTGAGGAATCACATATCGGTTTTCTTTCCTAAGCCATTTGCTGACTTTTGTTATCTTAGGGCTGAAAATAGAAGTTTTAACACTCTTTTGTTCATATTTTCCAGTTTTAAAACTAAATAGTATAAAGTAAAACCATGATCTGATTTAGGCAACATATGGTGAATCTGAGACTTCTGCAAACCGCCAGATCTCTGCCCCTGGATCCCTTCTCCTGCTTGTCCTCTCCTAGCCACTTCCATCATTACTACACTTCTTATTCTCTTGCATCCTTCATTGCTGAGATGATGCCAGGCTCCGATTTCTGCCTCCTTCCAGCCCTGCATGTTTTCTTTTTGATACCTGGTTTCTCCAGTTCCCAGTACCTGGGAACCCTTGACACATGTTTTGTTGACTAAGCCAGTTTATACACCCTGTCTTCAGTTTACACAGGTTCTTTATCCTGGCTCTAACTCATTATCCATTGGAGATAAAGCTTTTAACTTGTTTTACACTGATTTTAATCTTTATCTGCTAACTAAAATATCTTGGATATTTGGGGAATAGATAATTTGGGTATGTGTACGAACTAGATTCTTATGACTCTTCACACATCTCTTGAATATAAGGTTGGGTACCCAAAAGTGTAAATGATAAAGAGCCTGGATTCTACCATATGCCGTTGAAGAGTATTATTTCTTGAAGGGATTCCGGGACTGTACTAAAACTGTAATAACTGTCTCTCCAGGAGAAGATGGAACTGAAATTCTAATTTATATATACATGTCATGTACCTATTGTGTATTCATGTGTGCTTCTGTAATTTTTAAAATCTTTACTTTATGAATATTGTGCCTGAATTTTTGTTTATATACTACATGCATGCCTGGTACCTTCTGAGGTTAGGAGAGAGTTCTGAATAACAATCAACTGGAATTTCAGATGGTTGTGAACTCATGTATATTTAGGAATTGAACCCATGTCCTTTGGAAGAGTAGCAAATGCTCTTAACCACTGAGCCATCTCTCTAACTCCACATTATAAGTGTTTCTATAAAAGTGCATATTATGTCTCAGTTGTAGTTTATCATTACTATCTATAAGTATTATTTTATAACTTCATCCATCACTACTAGAAAACAGAACATCATTACTGTTTTGATTTTTATTACTTTACCCATTTTGACTCATTATGTTTATTTGTAATATCTCTTTGAAAATTATTTTGTTTTACATTTTAATGAAGACATAAGTATTGTACATATTCATAGAGAACAGCATGTTAAGTGGATAAATATGTAAAATATGTAATGATCTCTCCAGGGTAAGATTTTCATTTTTAACATTTTATCATCTGTATATACTGTGTGTGTCAAAATTCCATCTACTATTTCTTTATAAAACATACAATAAAGTGCTATAAACTACTCTAATAATTATATATGCTGAATATGTGCACTGATTATTTTGGCCATCATTCTGAAGAAATGCAGTATAATTATACATTCATCATGTATGCTCTAGTAACTCTTATAAGTAGCTCTATGGAAAGCACATGTGAATAGCACTTTATATAAGGTACCTAAGCAGTCTTAGTTTTGAAAACAACCCCCCTATGTGTATGTGTGTGTGTGTGTGTTCACATGCATGAGTACATTCATATAACCCCCACAGCCAGCCAGAGTTGATTATATTTATATACTGAAATGTGTAATACTGCTTATCTTTTCTTCTCATCTATGGACATCTCCTAGAACTCATACTTACTCAGTTTTATCATGCAACAGAATAGATGGAGGAGTCGGGATAAAGACTACATGAATATCTCATGCTTCCTAATAAACATATAAAGAACATTTTATGAGCAGCCGTTGTCACACAATCAGAAAGCTAAACACATATCAAACTACTGATAATATTAGATGTTGAAGGTACCTAGCAGAACAAATATAAATGTGCACATTCCTTAACAAAATATCCTGTTCTCCTTGAAAATCATGATAGTTGGCCAAGAGCTTCTCAGTTATAACAATAAAAATCGTAACGTGGGCTCCTTTTAAGTGACTGCTCCTTTAGACCTCTATGGAAAGGGTAGTTATTCCTAACTACAATGTGCCCAAGTTCTACTAGGTACCATCTGCTATCCTAGGATGGCTTCACAAGGCTAAGAAGAGCTCCAGAAAGAAAAGCAACAACAACAACAAAATGCAACCATATTAGGTATAACACACTTAGATGATACACATGGAGAGAGCAGTAGTGGAGTATAGAGGCCAGAGACTCAGCCCTTACTGTCTACACAATGGTGCTATACAAGTTATAACTGTCTCTGCATACCTCCATGTGCTGTGGATTAAATTTTCTGGTGTGGTTTAAATATTGCTTTCTTTACTTTTGGCTGTCTAGGTCTGAATTAAAGGTTTGCAACATCCCTTGTCATTCAGTAAAATAATTCCTTCATACATTATTTTGATCAATTTTTTCCATTTTAGAAATATCTTTATCTAACATTTATTGAAATCTGATTTACAAATGTCATCAAGGTAACATGACAAAGTCCCTAGTAACCTAAGCTCAAAGACAAGTTCAATCTTAGTAGATGACAGAAATGCAATCCCATCTCCTGATTGCTTTTGTTCTTGACGTTATATTGCCTCAGTAGAGTCTGTGCAGTTGCTTGTAATTTTTGTAGATGGATAAGTCAGTGTTATGTATTTCAGATCATAATCTTTAGGCTGTAGAGTGGATATTTAACTTGCCCAATACACTTCCTTGATACAACATCACACCAAAACATAATGAACTCCATTTTTCAGTGACATGACTATATTATCAGATCCCAAGTTGAATATTAACCAGAGTTCACACTTGTCTTACTATTGGCTGCAGGGCTGCAGAAGTAGTTGAGAATATTCCTATTTTTTTTCCTTTTTGCATCTTGGCTTGGGAGGAAATTGTGAAAGCTGGTATATTTGTCCTACTTGCAAAAGATGCCAACAATGTAAGAACAACATTATTGAAACGTGCAATGTGCTGTAAATAAAGGTAGGCCACATAATTACATACCACTTTGTACCTAAAAAAAATGAGTATAATAATAAAAGATGGCACTATGTAGAGAAGAGTGATTTTTGATGCTTTAAGAGAAACACTCATACATTCTTTGGTTCTTGCAGATTCTATGCTGTGATAATTGTCTGAAGAAGACTCAGCTGTTTAGGGTACCATGTTCCCTTTTCAGTGAGATACAGCACAGTTATCTGTTGACATTAATGTGACTTTTTTCTTTTTTTTTTTTTAACTATAGTTCGGGAATGGTTAACAAACTGCACAATTAAATGCAATACTTCACTATTTTGAATGCTCACTTAGGAAGTAAAAATGCCACAGATGCCTAAGCTTGCTATCTGAAATGTTCTATGAGCAGATTTCATGAATTTAGATCAAAAGATAAAGTCCGAACCATTGTCTATAAATTTGTCTTCATTTATAATTAACCAGAAAGTGACTGTACATTGCCAATAGATAAAAATGTTCAAAGAGCAATAGTAGATAAGAGTGTGGGAGATTGTATTTTTATATTATCTGCTAAGATGCCATCAGTCCCTAGAGCATTAATTTTAAAGATTAGAATCTAGACAATAATCACAGAAAACTAATGCCACAAGCCAATAAACTCCCCCCTTGAATAATTTCTTTTCTCAGTATGAAGATTAAGCATTAAAAAGAGTGATTGCAAGTAACAATACTTGTATAATTCTGAGGGTTCTAAAGACACATAATTATATATAAACTCTGCTTCCCCCCCTCTTCTCTCTCTCTCACCACACACATACACACACACAATATTCAAGGCCAGGATTTTTAATACTAACAAAGCATCTTGATAAATGTTGCATGTCCCCAAGTAATAAATTATTTTCCACTCTGGCTTGTGTGGTCCTTATTCTTGATTACAGCAGCAACTTGAATATTTCTGCACTGTCTAAAAGTAATAACGTCTATATGTGATTATGTTCAGTGTTATTGCTAAGCAGAATGCCTCGCATAGAAAGCATTTTCTTCTGCTTAACAGTTACTCTCATAGAGTGTGATTTTTGTTTGTTTATAAGGTTCAGGTGAAGCCAAACAGATAGAAACATCATTAAGATGTGTTAATGAATCACCCTCTTACTTGTACTGAGAACAAGTATTTGAACTCAATGTTGCTTCTATGTTTGAAGCAATACAATTATTGGTTGAACAAATGTGTTATATTTAGGTGGTAGGGCTGCATGAATACTAACTATAAGAAAGTAAGCAAGCATTGAGTCTGTTATGCTGGAAATGACAGTATATCACTGATGTTATTCTATTGTTCTAGAAGCCAATTGTTATACTGGATATATCAGGACACAATTTTTCTTTGAAAATTAACAATTGCTTATCACTGATAACATGTTTATTGTAAGGAACATTAAAATAAGGAACAGATTATCAGCAATGATCTTATAACTCAAGTGGAAACAGCATTATCATTTTTGTGGCTGCACTTTATATTTTGATTCTTTGAATGTACTCATAAAACTGTGATTGGCATTAGTTTGGGGGATTATTTTCTAGACTCTAATGTTTGAAATGAATGCTCTGGGGACTGATGACATCTCAGAAGATAATATAAAATATAATCACCTGCTTCCTATCTACAACTGCTCTTTGAACACATTATTTACTGACAGTGTAGAGTCACTTCCTGGTTATTTATAAATGAGGACAAATTAGAATTATATATAGACAATGGTAGAGGTGGATCTACAAACACAAGTTCCGGTCTTTAGAAACACAAAGCTATCATTCAAAGTTTCGTCCTAAGGCAGCACAGACAATCTGAAAATTCTAATACTGTAACATTTTAAATGTAGTGCTCCAAAGGCTTGGAATTTGGAACATCTCAGATATTGTAGTATAAGAATGTATAACCAGGTAATGTTTATGAAATTGCTTCCAAGTTCTTTGGTCTCAAGCAGCTCAGAAAATAGACACCCAACTTCTTTTTCATGACTTTGTGAAATCAAGGAAAGTGTAAAATAACTACACCATAGATGGTACTGGAAAAATTAGGGCAAGAATGAAGTGATTTTAATCTCAAATCTATTATAATGCCCAATACATAGTGAGTGGTCAGCAAGTAATAACTGATAAATTGTATGCCAGTGCCCTCTGTTATATACTTGAATTACTGTAGTTATTCCTTATCGTTACTTATGATACTTCATAATCACATCATTAAGAAATACTATAGCTCAATCTCTACCATTGTATGCATGTAGGTGTATGTGCTTGCACATGTGTGTGGGAGTGTGCATGAATGCATATGTGTGTGTGTGTATGTGTTTATGCATCTACAAAAACACCTTTTTTTCTTATCAAGGACCAATTGTCTCAAGAAGAAAGTTACTCCACTGAGCAACTGCTGTAAATTTTGTGTGTGTGTGTGTGTGTGTGTGTGTGTGTGTGTGTGTGTGTAAATTTTAGGAACCAAACAATTTGGTATCTCTATTTTTTGTGTAATCCCAATGGCTGGGCACACATGGGAGGAGCTACAACTTTTCAAGATGAATATATAAGGGTTTTTGCATAAAGAAAGAGAATGCTATGGACTTTTTAACAGAGTCTGAAATGCTCATTATTGATGATGATGGACACTACACATGAGATTTCAGAATAGACATCTTTGATGCTCAGCTGTTCTGACTGATATAATTATCCCAGGGTCTTCAGTATTATATACAATGATGTTAGACTGTTGACCCAGAATTTGTGTGTGATGAGAAGGTTTCCATCCCACAGACTATAGTGAGCTTTAGTTTTCAAGGGTTTATAAATATTTGGGGGTAATAGAGAAACAGGGGAGCTATGGAATCTGTACCAATCAACCACAGTGAGTATAAACTTGGCTCCTTTACAGTAACATCAGCTATATGAATGAAAACCCACAGCTTGTATTAAAGGCCTCAAAAGTATTATTACAGATTCAACTGTCCTGTAGAAATTTCTATTTTCCATTTTTTTCTTTTTTGCAAGAGAGTTTCTAGACAGGGTTTTTCTATGAAACAGTCCTAGCCATCCTGTGCTACTATTTATGTGGACCAGGCTGTCCTCTAACTCACGGAGATTCTCCTGCTTCTTATTCCGGAGTACTGTGCCACCACACCACTGCTCACCTATTTTCCATTTCTTTGTTAACTAATATATCCCAGGCTTAACCTAACTTAAAGGATCATGAGAGCAGAAATCTTCATCCAATACAAGTCTTGCTTTTACCAAGTAGAGCTTAGAATTGTGGCTACTAGATAATAATTTAAATGCCTATGGTATGCTATAATGCATTATTTTGTGGAGGTACTAACTTGGAATATGCACAGGGAAGGTGTAAGCAGATGACAAAGCTGGTGGGGACTGGTTGATAGTTCAACATTCACACACATTTACTCTTTGCTTCTTTCAGGTATGACAAGGAGCTTTTTCTGAATTTAGGGAATGATGAAAGTCTTGGTTCATTTGGACTGATGATAGTGTTTTGTTCTTTATTTCTACTTTAATTTTTCTAAATTTAAAAATTGTTTGTTTGTTGTAACTGTATTTATGTCTAGCATTTGTTTCTCTGGTGCCCTTGAAGGCCAGAAGAAGATAGCAGATCCTCTAGAATTGGAATTATAGGTGGTCTTGGGCTGTCACATGGATGTTGAGCTAACACTGTTCAAAAAAAGATAAATACTCCACCAGATATCAGACAGAAAAGGTAATAACATTCATTGTAACCAAATAGAAAAAAAGCAGTTTGCAATTATTTCAAAAATGTGTCTGCACTGTGTTTAGTGCATCATTAAAATGTCTTATAGGTCTTTAATGTCTCATTAAAATTAAATCTGTACCTTTCTAAACGGAGTACTTCCCAGTAATCTTTTGTGTATAGGCTAATTAAATTTAGCAAATGCCTTAAGATTAGCTGGGAACCCAGAAAGGAAAACAATCTGTTAATATGTTACCTCCCCTAATTAATTCTCCAAGTCCTTGAATTGATTTGAACTTAGCAGGGCTTGGACAGTACCATTAACCAGTACCATACAGTTTATCATACTACTAGTCAAAGCCTGAGTTTAGACCTAGATGTACAAGCAACAGCTTGACCACTGTCCTGAAGAGTAAGAGAAAACTTAGGAAAAACAAATGAATAAACAACAAACCCTCCTAAAACACTACATTGAATTGTTCCTCTGGATTTTATAGAAACTGGAAATGTGATATAGAATGCAACCTTGGTAAAACGTGAAAGAGAAAAAATGCAGTGAACAAAACAGAGAGAGAAAAACCCCAAATCTCTTGCTCTCAGTACCTGGGACTTAGTTGTTCTTTGTATTAACATCCAGTCCCACATGAGCTGTGACAAATTTTACATATATAGAATAAGGTGAGGGGTAGCATCCATGTTCTGTTCGTCTTAATGCCTCTCATAGTAATGTAAGAATGATTCTTTGTCCCCAAAGATGCACATTCACACCCCAAAAGCATTAGCTCAACCATGTTCATGGCAGCACTATTCATAATAGCAAGAACCTGGAAACAACCTAGATGCTCCTCAACTGAGGAATGGATTAACAAACTGTGGTACATCTACAAATGGAGTACTACTCAGCAGTAAGAAAAATTATATACTAAAAATTGCTGGAAAATGGAGAGACTTGGAGAATATACTCCTGAGTGAGGTATCACAAACCCAGAAAGGTAAGCAGGGATTGTACTTATTCATTAGTGGATTTTAGGCTAAAACAACCTCTTTTTTTCATTGAATGGGTGAATAATGTGATTTAAAGCACACACATATACAAAACAAAATAAAACAAAACTTCTGGTTTGTCTGTAGAAAGACTGTTTTGCAGAAATTTGCAGTGGCCATAGTGCTTCCACAAGCATTAGCTGTGACCTACTGTGCTTCCTTTATCTGTAGCTGAACCTAACCTGGTTTGAGAAACTTTAGATTTTATTTTTTATGTTTCATGTATTTTAGAGAAAAAAAGTAGTTTTATTACTGTATGGGTTTTTTGTTATCTATTCTGAATGGTTTTTTTATATAATGTTTTTGATTTTCAAAAAACAATAAAATAAAAAAGAAGAAAAAACAAAAAGAAATAACTTATGTCAGTGATATCATCATTGTCTGAACAGATGTGTGAGGCATGAGGAGAAAAGGAGGAAACAGTCATTAGCTAATGTCCTCAAACTTCACTGCTGTTATTATGCATGTTCTTACATTGCTTTAAGGAATGGAAAGAAAACTAGTCCCTGCAAAGAAAACTCACAAACTGACATCTAAAGAAACCCACACAAAAAGGAAGTCTGATTAAGGATGAGTACAACAGACTCTACAGGAAAAGTGATCAAGATGGTCATTACTGATAGGTGGGGCCTCAACATCTACAAATGCCGTAATGAGGAACTTGCTGTTGGAGGAGCAGGCAGGCTAAGGAGACTGAACACAAATTCAAATGGACAATTATCTCCAAGTGGCCAACACCACATGAAATGCCTGTAAATGACAGGAAGCTGACCAAAAAAAAAAAAAAAGGTAGACTCTCACTAGAGATCATAGGTCACTGGGAACAGAATCTGGGGGGTATGTTACTCCTGGCTCTTTCCTGTCCTGTTTTTTATTTCTCCAACACAAAGTAAAGGACATTTCTCTGCCACCGATATAATACTCTGCCCAAGTTCATGGAGCCAAGCAACTATGAATGCAAATCTGTAAAATGGGGCCTAATAAAACCCTTCACCTTTCAACACTTCTGGATATTTTGTAGCAGTGTTGGGAAAAGTAACTAATGCAAAGACAGAAGAATTTAACAGGTAGACCTTTCCTCTATAATGTATTTCACACAGAGCACTTTCTTCTTTCTATAAACGCACATTGACACATTTAAAAATTTACAGTCTATTAAATAGGACCTTTAAAGCAGATAGAAATTCAAGTGACAAAATAGCTAAGATCAGAAATATGAAAAGACTCTGTGGGTTTTCAGGGATGTTAGCTTTTAGAAGACATAATTTGTGGAATCAGAACAGTCTTAACCTTCAACTCCAGTATCTGGCCTGCCTGCCTTCCTCACAGTAGGCCTCTGATGATGGGCAATGCATGTGATTTGTAACACCAGAGATTCCTGCTCTCAGAGAGTTGGTCATCACACCTTATGAGATACCCCCCAAATTACTCTCCAGGCTCTATCTTTAAGGTATTCCACTTTATAAAATATTATATCTAGGAAGTAAAAAGTCATTTGACCATGAATATCTAAAGAAGCATATGCATTTATTTTATAACAGTGAGTATGCCACATTAGAACCTAGAACCATTAGGTTATAAGGGGAAGAAGTACATACATTTATTCTGTAACACTGAGTGGGGAACATTAGAACTTTAGGTTATAGGCGGAAGGAGTGTATGCATTTATTCTATAATACTGAGTGTGGCACATTAGAACTGTTAGGTTATAAGGGGAAGGAGTGTATGCATTTATTCTATAATACTGAATGTGGCACATTAGAACTGTTAGGTTATAAGGGCAAGAAGTTAATGTACCTCCTATCTTATGCAACTGTTATGGTTTTAATCTTGGTATGTATAATAAATTAGTGACTGACTAAAATAAATCTGAATTCTTGACACACACACCACAGTGTGTGAGTGGCTTTTGTTTGTGTATATGTGAGGGTGTGGTATGAATGTGTGCGCGCATGTGAGTGTGTATGTGAGTGTGTGTGTGTGTGTGTGTGTGTGTGTGTATGTGTGTCTGAACCAAGAGCCTTATGAATACTAGGTAGGTACTTTGACAATTGACCAATTCTCTAAGTCACCAAAATGAGCTTTAATCATTGATGGAAACTTCACATTTTTAATTTTATAAATACTGACAAGAAATATATTAAATATTCCCTAAATGAATAAGTGAACCATTCTCATTAAAAAATTAGAAAGTGAAAATATACTGAATTGTGTGCTAAGACAAGGTCTCTGTGACCAGGATAGTCTTGAACACCATCTTGAAGCTAAATGTGTTGCGCTGGAACTACGCCTTCAGCTCTAGAACACCATCTTATTGACTCAGACCCACAAATTTTGGAATTACATGTTTACACTACAATTTTGCCTATGTAAGATAAAAGTATAGTATACATGCATATAAAAATCATAATAAAAACCATTATCTTAACTTCAATAAAACTGAAAACATGAAAATATAACATATTGAGCAAAATAGTTTGCTACTCTGAATTCTATTTTGAGTCTTCTCTTTCATAATTTATATTAATATTCTAAAACAATGTGTTTTGTGGTTATTAATTAGACTATTCATTATCTACTGTTCTGGAAAGCTATGGGATATTGCTCTTGTACACTGTAAAGACTTATCACTCATATTGGCTTTCTAAAACACTGATTGGTAAATAGTTAAACAGGAAGTAGAGGTGGAGAAGGAAGTCAGAACAGGAAAGTTCTGGAAAGAGAAAAGATGGAGCAGCAGATGCCATCAAGTTTCCAGCCAGATGCAGAGGAAACAAGATGAGAATGCTGCAGTGATGAAAGGCATCAGTCCATGTGGTTAAACATAGATAAGAATTATGGGTTAATTTAAGATGTAAGAGCTAGTTAATAATAAGCCTGAACTACTGGACTAGCAGTATAATATTCAGCCTCCAAGCCAATTATTTGAGAAGCTGCTGGCAGGGACAGAAACTTGTGACTGCAGTGTAATATTAGTTGAAGTTGTGTTACATTTTTTTATGCTGTAGAGTATTTGTTTAATGAGGCAAAGATATGTTGCATTTGTTGAACTCCATGAAGCTGTGTTACTTCACTTACCTAAAACACTTGGTTGGTCTAATAAAGAGCTAAATGGTCAATGACTACCATTATTGGAATTACGTACGTAGGAAAAATTGTAGTGTAAGCATGTAATTCCAAGAATGGTAGTTATTGACCATTTACATAGAAGAAAGGATAGGTAGGGCTGGCATGCAGAGAGAATAAATACAAAGAAAAGGAGACAAGAAATCAGAAAAGAAAAAGGAAAGGAGTACACCAGTGGCTAGCCACCCAGTCACCTAGCTAGCAATGGAGTAAAAAGAAAGACAAATAGAATAGAGAAAGTTAAAGGCCCAGAGGTAAAATGTAGACAGAATAATTTTTTTAAAGCTGACTAGAAATGGGCCAACTTAACGCCAGGCATTCATAACAATAAATCTTCATGTATTTATTTAGGAGCTGGGTGGCAGACCCTAAAGGGCAAAGAGCAAAATAAAACAATCTTTTCTTCATATAGAAGATGAAGATTTAGCATTATATTTCCCTCAGCAACACATTTCCATATTACCACCCTACATGATATATTTTGTATTTAATTAAGTTAATATTTGGAAATTATATTGTTATTCAACCTGATATCATTCACATTTAAAATAGATATTTTCGTTATGATCACTTTTCTACCTTCTTAACTTTTTCACATTTTTGTACTTAATACTTGCATTCATTTTTGATAAATGTTTCTCTCAAAAACCCTCAAAGGACTGTCCAAGTGTCTATATAAGCAAGTGTATTTGATAGCCTATCAGTTTACTTTCTTCTCTGAAATATCTCTTCTGGATTTCACTGTCATTCTGTTTCCATCAGGAATACCTGCTCTTCAGGCCTGTTTAAACAGCCATGGTGTTTGGGGTCTTATTAACCAACACTCTCAGGATTTCATTCACTTATCCCTTATACAAAATTTAATGTGTGTTTGAAAATCTTATATATTTCCATCACAAGTGAGGTTTGCTTTCGGCAGTTCAGTGTAGGGAAGATTTATCAGTGTGTCTCCTGCACAAACTTCCAGGAGCTTTAATGAGAAGAAGAAAAAGGAAATGAATCATAGACAGCAAAACTGATCTTACTTCTATTGCTTTTACTGGAGGTTTAACTGCATTTCAATATCAATTAAGTGTCCGTTTTTATTTTTATTTATTTTTTATGCTCTGGAACAAAATCCATGTGTTCTTCAGAGTGTATATATATATATATATATATATATATATATATATATATATATATCCATGTGCACGTGGAGTCTTGAGGTCCATATCTACTGTATTCCTTAATTGTTCTCCATTATATTTTGAGACACAGTCTCTCCTCTCATTAAACCCAGAGGTCACTGGTTAGGCTGCACTGGCTGGATAACAGGTTCTGTGGATCCTCCTGACTCACTCAACACTGGTCTTATAGGCTTGAGCCATCAGCCCAGGCTTCCTACTTAGGTACTGGGGACTCATATCCTCCTGATTGAAGAGCAGGTGCTTAGCCACGTGAGCCATTTCCCTAGTCCCCTGTACCTCTTATTAATTCAGTGCCTCAGGCTTTTCTCAGTATTAAATTTTATTCTTTAACTTACTAGATGACAACCAACCACACACAAAGATTTAACAAAGATATGGAACGTTCTTCTAGTTGCCATTCTTGCAGCCAAAATGAATCTCTATGTACAAGATACTGTAACAGCAATCGAATTCTTATTCAAGTAATGACTTCTGACCTAACAAGATTTCACATCATGCACTACATCAATTCTAGTTGATTCCATTACCATCTCTGTGAGAGCAGTGCATTTAAGCTGCTATATAAGCTGCTATATATTATGATTCATTGCTATAAGAAAAGTACTCTGCAAAAATTTAGAAAATGTAGGTAAAATGTCTTTTCTTTTGCCTGGGAATGAAGAAAAAGTACGTATAAATACATGTGGAATGTAGAAAAACATACGTATACACGTGTTTTCACAGAGATGAAAAATGAAATAATTGAAATGTGTTGCTTCTGGAATAAAAATGCATGCTAAAACCACGTTTTTTTTTTTTTTTTTTTTTTTTTTTTTTTTTTTTTTTTTTTTTTTTTTTTTTTTTTTTTTTTTTTTTTTTTTTTTCATTGTTTTCCTCTCTGTCCTTCTTGAGGCACAGAGAACCTTCAGGGACACTGCTGCTTTGTGCTGAGGGCTCAGAGCGACAGCTGGCATGGAATTACAAGCACAGTAGGCTGAGCCAGTCCCTTGTGCCATTCATTGGCTGGTGATGGGGATTATAAAGTAAGGTCAGCAAAAATCAAGTTCAAAAAGCAGCTCTTGAATAATATCAGAAGCTGAGCATCTCCCGAAAGCATCCTCATTATGAGGCAAGAATGAAGAAGCCCTCTCCTTGGAAATGGAGCACAGCATTTGCTCTTTGATTTAAATACGAAAAAATTCCAATTAACAACAGAAGATGTCAGTGCCAATAGATAGGATGGATTCTCTTGTTAAGATTTTCTTCACTATGTGTTTATTTCATCATCAGAGTTTAATATACTGATACTATCCAAACGTAGACTACCCCAGTCCAATTAGAGAGGGCATAACTCATAGCCTTTCCTAAAATGGGCTCATTATCACTGGCTCTTTCTTCAATATGACAGAGGTATAATAAACACTAGAGTGATGCTCCACAGTTACATTGAAACTTTAAAATAAAACTATATATAAGCCAATTCATCCAAAGCATCGGGAACTTTTGCTTCCATATGATACCCAAATAAGATCGTAATTATTATGACTGTTATTGTTGCTAGTTTTCAGTGATGCAGGACTAACTGAGGTCTTTAATTGCAAATAGTAGGCAAGTAATCAAACGCTGAATACATCGCAGACCCCAAATTTATTATTTTGCTTTGTATATTTTTTGAGATTATTAATACATCATTTCTCCCCTCTAAACTCATTTTTTTTTAAAACTCATAGCCTTTTTCTTTGTTTAATAACACTCATATATATGTATACAATATATCTTTATATGTATACATATATGTATATATGTATGCATATACATATGTATTTCTAAATATAACCTGCTCAGTCTGTATAATGCTATCTGTATACATATGTTTTTAGGGTTGACCATTGGTACTGTAAAACCAATTGTTATGATCTTTCCTGGCAAAGACTATTTCCCCTAATTGTAATATTCCTTAGGTGTTTTCAGTTCTTTGTCTAGGGCCAAGGCCTCATAAGCTTTATTTTGTTCTAGATTAGCATGTAAATTGGTATCATTTTTGCTTAGGTCATATTTAAGAAGCCACAGTGTTGATATTTCATGTGTGCTGCTTTTCTGATATGAAGAATTTAATTGCCTAATTATTTATTTTAAATTATCTACATATGTATGTGCCCATGGTGTAGGTCCATGCATTTGTGGATGTTCTTATCCACACAGTTAAGATTCTTTGGAGCTGGGTGTAAGATGCTTTGGAGCTAGAGCTATAGGCAATTGTGAGGTGACTCACATGGATACTAGGAACCAAACTGAGGATTTCTGCATAAGTAGTATATGCTCTTAAAAACTCATTTATCTCTCCAGCTCCACGAATATAGTTTTTTTGATTGGAAAGACAATGATCCTACTTCATTTAGAATACATTTATAATGTAATTCCAAATAACTATAATCATAAAAACAATGTAAGATCATTCAGTGTTACCAACTAGCCTCTGAATTGAATATGTAAGTCATGTGTACTAATGATTAGAAACTATTATAGATGATGAACAGTTGAATCTGAACTTGGAGAATCAGCAGCAATGAAAAATAACACTATGTACTTGTATTGGTTACTTCTTCCTGTTGTGATACAACACCATGGCTAAGACTACTAATAAAAAATTAGTATTTTTTGCTTATAGTTGTAGAAGGAGAGTCCATAATGACATTGAGGATCTGGATACCAGGTATCCAAAACAGGATATTAGGAGATTACATCTTCATCTAAATGCAGAAAGCAGAGGTGTTGGCTATGGAATTGAGGTGAGGCTATGAATTCTCAAAGCTCCTCACCCCTAGTGACTTACATTATCCTGCAAGGCTCTAAGTCTCAGAATCCATAACCTCCTCATATAGCACCACCAACTGGGGGCCAAGTATTCAAATATGTTACTCTATGAAGCACCGTTTTCTTTCAAATTACCACACGCTTTAACATAAGGAAGCTGAAATGCCATTTGCCACATTTCTGTTATTTCTTGTTCACTGATTGAATTGCAAAGAGGGGATCAGTGTTATTCAGCAGAAGTCAGGATGCCTGCAGTATGCACTTCAGTTAGACATGAAGGACTGGTTACTCTAGGTAATAGAATCTGTGTGGCTAGCCTTTACTTTTTATCTGCTGTTACAATATACAAGAATGTTGCTGGGAGTAATTCTCAGTGTTATTAGGGTGAATTTCATCCCTTAAGTGACAAGAATGTAGTCAGTTTTCCAACATATTCAGATGGGAAGATAGGAGAGGATCCATGAGCATTGTTAGGAAGAACATGCCCTGGACCTCTGATGAAGACTCTATACTGGCAGACAGTTGTCATGTCATTGAACATGACAGCATGCACTTAGCACATTTCAGTCACTATAACAAGATTCATGAGAATGTCAACTAAGAAAAGAACAATGTATTTTGCTTCATGATTTCAAAGTTTTCAGTCCATTGTCATGTGGCTCCCAAGGATCTAAGGCAAAGTTTTAACATTGTGGTGGGAAACATCAAGTGAAACAATGTTGCCCACCTCAAAAACGTTGGCATGTGGAGTAAAATAAGGGACAAGGTGCAGTCTTTATTGATAAGAATTAGGTGATGCACTGACCTATGGGTATAGCGATTAGGAGTCATTATATTGCTATGACACTTTAGAAGAAAAACAGTAGTAGACTCTCCCTTAAGTATATGATCTGCCTTGTCTTAGATTCTTGTTCACTTTAGCAGTGGCAGATATAGGTTCCATCTCATGGGGTGGGCCTTAAATTCAATGAAAAGAGTGTTTGTCACAACATTATGTGTCACCATTGCACCAGTATATTTTTCTGGCTGTTCATTAATGCAGGTCACCTGCAGGGTTTGAAGCTGAGTACTATAATGTTTACTTTTCTCTTCTGGTAGCAAAGTTACTAGTCAGTAGGGGTGACGTTTCTGTTTGGCCATTGGTGCTATTTCTCTATATTCAATAACATCAGTGAGAGGCATCCTCACATTATTAAATCATTATTAGAGAAGCTTCTTACAGTAGATGGTAATTAGCACAGAGACCTATAGATGGACAATGAGTAGAGAGCAAGAGACTTTGAAGAATTTAGCCCTAAGTAGGATTTCATTACAAATCCCACCAAAGATTAGAAATCTATGCAAAAGATAAAAGGATTATAAGAGGAAGAGTTGGTAGATAACTCCAAAACACTAGAGTCTTTCAGAAAAAAAAAAGGCTGAAGGGCTGATATACATATAAACTCATAGAGACAGTGACAGCATGCACAAGACCTCAAACTAGACAAAAATCTCAGCATGAAAAAGGTGACATGGACATGAAGTTCCCCTTAACCTACTGCTATTAGCAATTGGTACCTACTGGGAAAGGAAAATCGGTTTCATCCAATCAAGTGTGTCACTTCATATCTCAACCATACTCTAGGGAGACTCTAAGCCCAGGAATAACTGGACAACAACAATTGGACTCTATCTATAGTTGGGTTCATGGAAGACAGAAAAAGCACTCCACGGTTTTGTGTGTATTTGTCTGTGTGTGTGTACTTCTTTGTTTTGTCTTACTGGTTGTTTGCTTGTTTTGACCATTGTTTTTTTTTTTTTTTTTTTTTATTTCTTGGGTTACATTTGAATGAACACAAGAGACAGAAGGAAGTAGAGTGGGCTGGGAGGATCTCAGAGGAGTTTTGTGGAGGAAAGAGGGAATTATCAAAATATGTTGCTTATGAAATATTTTTATTCCTTTAAGTTAAAATTACATTTTGTAAAAATATACTCTTCAAAATGTGCCCCAAAGAACCCATTCCTTCCTACTGCCCCCTCTTTCCAGTTCTCATCATGTGCCAATAATGCCATAAATTTTGTGTCCTTTCATGGCATAAAAGGACAAATCTGCCATTTGATTTGTCAGTAGATTAGGTCAAAGTCTTCATTATCCAACTATTCCTCAAAGACCGTAAGTTGGCAAGCAAGCCATGAATACAGAAAATTTTGAATTTCTGATTCAAGCTCTGACAAAATTCCAGCAAGGATCCATGGTGTCATTGGCTCTATGGGCAGTCTACCAAAAGAGACTTCTTAATGCTCCACCTCAATTAGTGGATTCTCGAGAAAGGTGCACTAACTCCAGTAAGGAGAGAGGGTTCTACCCATCAGCATCCGGATGAACAAGTGGTGGTACAGCTCTACATGTCCAAAGTATATGCAGAACTAAAGTTCTTACCAAACACAGCGCCAATCAGTGTCATTACCTGTGAAGGGATGCTTAGGCACCAAATGTCATTTGTACCATTGCCCAGACAACCCAGGCTAAAATTAAAAGTAAGTAGCCCATACTTGTTTAATTTGATGTCATTCACCATCAGTTCTATGACTGATGCTCAGTTACTAAAACTGTTATAGCCTGGCACAAAACTCATGGTTAGATCCTGTCTACTCTCTCTTCCTCTCTATGAAATTGATTCTCTCAAATATGTTTAGAACAAATCAATAGTTGCTGTATAATTCGAAGCAAATAATATAGAGAATCAGGCAATAGGAAATAAGGACTCTAAGTGATTAGAGAAATTTAATCAGTCTGTAGTTTTGCCTGCTCTAGGGCTTTCATTCTATACCTCCTGACCCAAACAAGAATTTCAATTCTTCTAAAACTGAGTTTCATGTGGTGTACCCACCATGGTTTGAATGATTTGATATCAATGAGGGAGAAATTGCATATCCCCTGCTAAGCATGCCCTGGTGGTCCCAAGAGAGGGTTGGTTGCAGCATAACATTCTATTGCCTTCATGAGGAGGTGCAAGAACAAATGGGAAACATAACTCTCTCCCCTTCTCATCTCCATATGATTTTTGATCTTCAATTTCTACATACATAACAACCTTATTGTATATGTGTCTTTTATTGTTCGCTGGCTCAAATCTTTTTGTGAAAGTAGGCAGCATATAAATTACAAATAAATAAAAGCCACACTGAAGAACCCTTTCCTACTTGCATCATGTGCTATTTATAGCAGGTTTCACAGAGGCCTCATCAATGAACTGCCACCAGTCAGTGTTGTTAAAATGATTTCTTACAACTAAGGAGCATTATCATGCTTTCCAAGCAGGCAAGGCAATGAGTTATTGTAACTTCTGCTCAACTTCTTATTAACAGTGGAACCTTCTCAGAGCCAGGGCTTGTTTCCTGAGGAAGAAAGAGACTGTGGTCGAATAACAGGGAAAGAAGAAAGCAAGCATGCAATGGGTTAAGGGGACAAAGTGCGCCCTTTTTAACATCATCAGATTACTCTTGCACAGCTATGATGGTGACAGTAGCAGATGCATACTTTAGCACTGAACCTCAAAAGACACGAGGAATCAGTCAAGGAAGAAAGAATCCATGATAGTTTCCCCCAAACTGGATGCATACATAGGCAATGAAGAACACGAGGAAAATATTAGTGGCATCTTCTAAGTAGTTAGTATTCAATTTGTATTACTTTGTAGGGAAACCATGAAAGGAAACAACCATACAAATTGGTCCTTTACTTACCTAATAATTGCACAAAAAGCACTTGAGAAATCAATACATGTCACAGCATTGTCTGTTTTGACTTATGCATCAGTATTTGTAAGCTTTCAAAACTAAATAACTTGCTCCTCTGTTCCCTAGAACTCGGTATAATTCTGGCAAATGTTCTTAATTTTATCAAATGGATGCACTTAGGTCACCAGAGGCCCAGTAAATGAATTCACAAAACTCAAACCGGAGCTATCTGGAGAGACAGTCAGAGGCAGTACACACTGCCTGCAAATTTCCCCCACTACTGCTCCCATTAGAAGAGGTGTTTCACTCCAGTGTTTCCATTAGGCAACCTTTGTTTCTTTCTCCTGTGCATACTGCCTTGAGTAGTTTACAGTTTACCACAGAACTGAAAATGGGAGCTTCCTGGCTTTGAGGGAAAGTAACTTCCATGTTTTGATTGAACAGGAATTTTATAGATTCCAGAAAATGCCTAGAAATGCAATGTAAATGAGATGAGCAAAGTTTCTTATTATTTAGGAGTTGAGAAAATACTTTTCACAGACAACTGATTTGAAACTGTAACATTCATATAGGGAAAGGGACAACTGATATCTCAGTTGAAGTTTAAAAATCTTAAAATCCCAAGTCAGCATGTCCCAATTGCACATCAAATACTAGGCTCATTGAGGTGCTGTTTGATTTCACTAGGAAATCTATGTGTACTTTTTTTTTTTTTTTTTACTAACTTTCAAAATTGGCCTATCTGTGCTAAGTTTCTGTCTTTTACATACAAATGTAAACAAATAAATAAAAACTAATTTAAAATATCACACACAGCAGGGTACAGGCTCTACAGTCATTCCTGATGGTTGAGGGAAAGCAGAGAAGGAAGTGGTCTCAAGCACACCAACTGAGAGAAAATTAAAGTTTGCCTTCTCTATTGGTAGGCAAAGAATTCTTAAATTCAACCAGCTATGAATTGAAAATATTAAAGACAAACTTCACTTTTAATGAACATGTAGAGGCATCCTCCTTGGCATTTTCTAAACGGTGTCTTACTTAGTAATGTAGACATTGTATTCTATGAACATTATTAAAAATATAGAGGTTTAAAGCAAGCAGGTGTATGCATATATTATATGCAAACACTGTACTATTTAGGTGAGGAAGTTGGGTATAGTATTTTAGGACTTTGGCAGTAGGGGTTCAAGAACCAATCCTCCACAAAATTGAGGGGAATTACTTGGGACCTAGAAAGACTGAGAGATAAATTAGCATAACTCTTCTTGTTTAAGGCAGGGGCTAAATAATATGAGTATAACCCAAAGAAGGGGACATATCATGGAAGGGGACAGGCTATTTGCATAAACATTGGATGGCAAGGAGAATTTGCATGTAGAAACAGGCTTTGTGGTGATATAAATGAAGTCCTCCTAGGCTCATATATTCGAATTTCTTGGTCCCCAGTTGTTGGCTATTTAAGGCATGTCACTACTGGTAGAATTTGAGGTTTCAAAACCCCATGTCAAGCCCAGTCTAACTCTCACTCTGCCTTAATTTTGTGTATAATATATAAGTCCACAGTTACTGTTTCAAGAGCCATGCCTGCCCGCCAAGCTTCCCAGCATGATAATCATGAACTAACCTTCTGAAACTATAAGCAAGCTTCCAGGGAAGTCCCCAGTTGAAAGTTTCCTTCTATAAGTTGCCTTAGTTATAGTGTCTCTTCACAGCAGTAGAAGAGTAACTGAGACAGAGCCCTAATAATGTACCATCAAGAGTACAAATTGATATAGTTGAATGAGGCTAACCCTTATATACACACCCCTCAAGAGTCACTCAAGACTCCCTTCCTTGTCTTGGCCCCATTGGCCGGAAAGGTAAAGAACCAGTTGAGATAAGCACATTACTCTTGTGGATATGGTTAACTAGAGAAAGGTCAAAGACTGACCTTGATTTGACCATGGGCACTTTCCAGCACATGAAAAGACATATGTTAGATAAGCCTTTGCTTCAGAGATGTGACCTTCCTGACAAACTATCCTTTTCCTCCTTACCTCTGAGTGCATCTACAACAGCAGAGAATAGAGACTTGTTGGCTGAAATGTTCTTTGATTCTTTTAGAAAAGAGGTGACCTGAATTGGGAAACAATCAGATGGATTTGAGGTCAAATAACCCTGGTGCTTCAGGAATCCTTGGCCCCCTTCCCTAGCCTTTATCACAAAGGCATCTCCATTGGTCATTGAGAAAATACTTTTATGTCATTCCATGTAATGGGCAAAATAATAGCAGCTATTTCAGCTCTAGGTTAGCGAAAGAATCAATGCCTTGTTAAGAAGATTCATTTTCTAAATACTGCAGGATTTTGCACTTCAGCCTCAACAAGGGAACCTGAGTGGAAAAAGAGGCCTGAACTCATCCTACAAAGAGAGATGGAAACTTTGCTACCCAAAATGATTGCAAGTCCAGTGACAGTGGGTTACAGATCGAACACTAGTTTTATGTCGCATGCAGATAAAATAATTCAGTTATGGCTGCTTCTTGGTCTTAAGTGAAAGTGGATTCTGATTGCTCTATGGGAATGCAGCTAATTTTGTGCTAAAGCTGGAAAAAATGGTATGGCTTTTTATCAGAAGCATAAAAAATTTTGTAAAATATAACACACACACATGGAGTACAGATCTCTACTCAGACCTCAGTTAGAAATCCATTTCAAGAACATTGTTCAAATAAAATAACAGTCTTCTTATGAAAAAAAAGAAATCCATTTCATCATGTCATTTGGTTTTTGAATAAATGATGCACAGGTTTTTGTGGCTAATATGAGATCATAATTGGTAATTAAAAAAACAAATCAAAGGATCATTACAAGAGGTTTTGAGAAAGAATAGTAATAATGGGATTCGAAAGTAGGCTTTGGGACAAAGACTTATTTATTTATTTATGTTTATAATATATGTAGTGTTCTGCTTGCATATATCCCTGCAGGCCAGAAGACAGCATTACATATTATTATAGATGGTTGTTAGCCACTGTATCATTGCTGGGAATTGCACTCAGGATCTCTGGAAGAGCAGCTAGTGCTCTTCACCTCTGAGATATTTCTTCAGGTTTGTTTTTTGGAAACAGAGTTTCTCTGTATAGCTCTTGCTGTCCTGGACAGTTGTGCAGACCAGGCTAGCCTCAAACTCAGATTGATCAACTTTACCTCTCAAGTGCTAGAATTAAAGACATGCACTATCACATCAGGACCAGCCGATATATCCTACAGTTCACCATGCACCAGGCTCATGCATTATCCAAGTCCATGTCAAGGAACTATGTGCTAGGGCAATATGAATATTTCCTAAGAAGTCTAAACAAAAATAAGTTCTTTATTTACTGGCTGTGTTCATACTTCCTGCCACAGAAGTGAACACCTTAGGCCTTTTTCGGCTTCAATAAACTCACATTTCCTTTTTCCATACATGTCCCATGGTGACAAGACAAATGAGGCTTGACATTTAACAGAGTGAGAGAACTGAGTCAACACCTTTCTAATAAAGCCCTTTTAGGAAAACTCAGCAGTGCATGGTATAGACGAAAGAACCTTTGACCAGGAGTCTGATGACCTATATAAGTTTGGGTAAATTTGAAGTCCTCTCTGAGTCTCATATAACCTTCAGAAATGTGCTAACCAGGCAAAATCATTTTTAAACATTTATTTTTAATTATATATATATATGTAATCATATATATGTAAATGCAGAAGTCTACTGAAGCCAGATGTGTTGTGTTAGATCTTCCTGTAGCTAGAATTACTAAAAATAGTTACAAGCTAATTGTTGTATCTACAACCAAACTTTGGTTCTTTATAAAAGTAGTGCATACATTTAACCACTAAGCCATCTCTCCAGCCCCAGATCAAATGATTTCTCAGACTCTTAGCTTGGGACTATGTGTTCATAGTCTAGAAGAAAGGAACTCAGTATCTAGAGACTGCTTGCATCCCCAGATGATGGTTTACACCCAGAGGTATCAAGTCCCAAATTATGCTCATGTGTGTAAGAAGTCCAGCTTACAGTAAAGATGAGCTGTATAGTCTTGGGGCAGATTTTTCCTTCCCATATTTTTTTAGTTCTCAGTGTATATATTTGTGTTATACTTTGAATGTGAAATGTCTCCCATCAACTGAAGTTTTGAAAGCTTGGTGTCCTGCAGCAATGCTATCTGAAGAAAGGAGGATTCTTGAGTATTCCACCTGTTCTGGAATTTGTTCCTCTTTCTGCTTCTAAGCAGCTGTGAAATCAGAAGTTCTCCATTACCCATGCTTTTCTGCCATGATGTTCTTGCTTCACCAGGGACCCAGAAATACTGGATCCAGCCAGCATGGATCTAAACTTCTGAAAGCTGAGAGGAGAGCCCCAGACAAATCCTTCAGTTTGTTCTCTCTACAGACATCCCTGTGATGAAAGTCTAACCAATCTGCTTTGATAATGCTTTACCTATTCAAACTCATTTTATCAGTGAAGATTTGCTTCCTCTAGCAGTCACCAGATAGAGGAGCAAATGATGTGATGACCCCATTCTAATCCTCTTGAGGAATAATGCAACTTTATTCCAAGAGAAGAATTTGCAATATAGCTGGGTAGAAAGAGATAGACCATTTCCTGCTTCATCCCTGGCCTGATGTATACTAAAACATAGCAGAACACCTCTGTTGTGACATGAGATTCAGCTTTCCCTTACCCTCTACTCCAGACACAGCCCACACCAGGCAAATGAAGCCATTGCAGAGACATTAACCTACCTAGGCAATCAGTTTTCTTAGATCAAACTATTCAGAGTTCAAATGAGAATCCAAGAAGTTCAGCAGGAAAAGCTAAGTTGAATATTAGTGGACCACAATCTTGAAATGGAACCTGTGTTCTAGTGAGCGTTTCCATTACTGTGATAAAGGGTTCCGACCAAAAGCAACCTGAGAAGGTTAAAGTTTATTTCATCTTCTAGGTTACTACTATCATGAAGAAGACCCAATGTAAGAACTCAAAGCAGGAGCTCAAAGCAGAACCTTCAGAAGAATGTTGCTTACTGGCTTCATCCAAAACTCATGTTCAGTTCCCTTTCTTAGATAGCTTAGGCCTACCTGCCTAGAGATACCACCACCCACAGTGAAACTAGTCCTCTTACATCAATCAGCAATGAAGAAAATGTCACACAGACATCCCTACAGGCCACCTGGAGGCAATTTTTTAATTGTGTTTCCCTCTCCCCAAGAATGTTAACTTAAGAAGAAAACTAATCAGAATGCCAGGCAATTCCACCCCAGCAACACTACCTATAAAGCTAAATGAAGTGCAGTGTGAAAGTCTCAGAACTTAGTTGCTGTTGGGAAATCTCATCTCATGAGCTCATTTCATGGGAGTTGTCCATTTAGTTCAGAAAATGACTCAAATAAAGCCTTTTTGTATATTCAAGTATCTATGAACTATTTTTAAGGTAAAATAAAAATTAGATTCCAGAAAAGATATAAAAGAATGAAAGTGGAAAATGAAAAAGGACAAAGCACAAGTGTTTTCCAAATGATTACAGAGAAGGAAAACCTTGAATTACTCTACCAAGGAGGAGCTAGTTGCCTACAGTTTCCCTGATACCAAGCCTTTCTCAATCCCCATCTACCATTCTTTAGAACCTATAAAACTTATCTTAGATTATCATATCTCTAAGAATTGTACATGCAATTAATATCTGAAAAACATTAATACCAGAGTATTTTTAAAAGACAATTACTTGTTGAAATGTAGTTTCAAGTTATAACACTAACGGTAAAGTCATTGAGAAAGTAGAAATCATATATTTTTAAGATTCTGAAGTACAATTGATTTTCCTTGTTAACATAATCGAAATCAGATTTCTTTCACTTAGTGAATGACATCTTAAAATGCAAAGGTAGCTTTGGAAAGCAGCATGTAAAGTCATGTTTCTAGGAGAGATAACGTCTTCAAGTCTATGAAGTACAGTTTTATATCACAGACACAACAATGTGTATATTTAAAGGACAATGAAACAGAATCCAGTCAACTTGAAGGTAAGTACAGAAGGAAGAGAGTTAATCCCTTTTAAATAATGCACCACTGGCATGTTACAAGACAGGATGGCATTTGGAGTCTTCTGTGTTGATGAATATTTGAAAATCTTGGGTCATTTGCCATAGAAACAAAAGGCTGAATTTTGTTAAGATGTCTGCATTCTCAGACAGAGAAGACCCATATCATATAAATTATTTACCAGGGCAAAAGACCACATGACTGCTATGAAGGGAATTGTGACAAATTAATACACTAAAGATGCCTTGAATGTACTCAGATTCTGCAGGCATTGTCCCCTGTGCCCATGAGGTACTGAATCAAACAGATTAGAGTGGAAATCACATAAGTAGGTTGGGTGATTATTTCTGGACATTACTAGTCAAAATGTGTGAGTCTGCGGGAAAGGTCACTGGACTGTCCTGGAAGGTGGGGATGAACCACCTGAGGAAGTCAGAAGTTGCATTGCCTATAATGAGAAGACAGAAAACTGCTTCTTTCTGGTCCTTTAGAAGTTAAAAAAACAAACCATCATCAACAACAAAGCTAGGTAGCAGTTTTGCTTGCATCTGTAGCAAGATTAATGAATCTTCTTAGTAGTCTGGTATGAGCAGTAACAATTTCTATGGATGTTGAGTTAGCATGCTGTAAGTCATAGATACTAAAGGTTCCTCAGAGTGTAGTTTAAGAATAAATTTTTCTTCCTGGTAGTAACCATTTACTAAATTAATGGCAGTATCCCAGAATTACAGATTTTTAAAAACAGACACACCACTCCTAACTACCAACACCCCAGTCGTCTTAGAGGAAGCAGAATCAGGTACAAACCAGGAAGGCAGTTTCATAGATGGACTTGAGTTGCACATGGAGATGGAGGTTTGCAGGATAGCATTATCCAGAAAATGTTTGAACTTATACAAAGAAATAATGAAAGAGCTCTTTTGCTGGAGCTCTAAGGAGGCCTGGATAATACATATTCCCAGCCTGTGCTCCAGGGAAAGTAATAGCAACACAGCAAGTGGAAATTGTACCTTGCTAGCTCTGCTTTAATCATTTTCAAGCACTCATATCTTGCAGACAGCTTTGAACCCAAATGAGCTGAAGGCTACATGTGCCCAGCTATAAACGCAACACCTTACAGAATCTAATTAATCATTTTCATTCATTCTTTTTTTTTTTTTTTTTTTTTTTTTTTTTAGCCTGGGAGCATGGTTTCCATGGTTTACCAAGCACGATAATCACATATATGCACATAACTAATCAGAGAGCTAAATTCTAAGGGGAGGCTATATTTTAATCTTTTGGTTATAATTACAATTTGAAACTAAGACCTAAACAAGTCATAGATGGCTATTTTTTTCTGACTTTCTTAGATACTGTGATTATTACACTTGAAATTTTAAGATACTTTGAAAATGATGTAGAACTTATACATTAAAACATCCTTATACACTGAGAGCTTTCTTTCTTTGAATTGAAAAACAAACAAACAACAAAAAAAAACCTGAATAGCTTCAGGGAGGAAAAAAATAACCCATGTTGTACTTTGCAGAAACAATGAAACAGGAGGTCAGTTACCCCTTAACTGCATACAATTCTCATTAGCATTAGCAAGAATGCTACACATACATCAAGAGAGAAAAAAAGACCCCACAGGTTCTAAACCACAATTGAAAGACAGCCTTGCTATCTGCCAAGAAGCAATTTAATTAAACTCTTATTTATTGTTATTCCCCCAGTTTCATAGGTTTCCAAGTGCAGCTGCCGCTGCCGTGTTTGCTTATTACAAAAGCAGCATTGGTTACTTTCAGTGGGTATTCAGATCAATAATCACTGAGACATATATTGCATACTCTGATTTGAGCACTGAAGTCAGTGTGTCCTAAATGAAAAATGAAACACACTTATTGTATTTGTAACTAATGTTCCTTAAAAGTAAAGCAAATATTGATATTCTAGGCACACATAAAAACCAAGATCTATAACTAAGTGTGTAAAATGCACACTGCACACATTTAATAATCATATTCCATTTTCAATAATGGGAAACAAGGTACAATGACTACAATAATTCACCAGTCCCTTCTTTTTCTCAGCAAGCAGCACATTGTTTTATTAGAATATAGCAATCCTGCCACATTACATTTTACAGTATGTGTATAAGAGCTGTAAATACACTACCCATCTAAAATACGAAACAACAACTCCAGCTTCAGTGATAGTTGCAAGTTGGCATTTTATGTGAATTTCACATTTTGTTGATGTGTTTGCAATGAAGTCACTGCTGCCCAGAAGAAAAATTATTTTACATTTCCATTAAAAGCTACAGTAGTAAATAAACCATGGAATTTATGTAGATATGCTCGAAAACATTGAGGGGAGCCCATTAAAGTGCCAAACCCTGTGTTAAGCACTTGATAAAAAGAGCACCTATAAGGCACGTTTCTATGATTTTTTTTCAAGTGCTAGAGTTTTAAAGGTATTTTATAATATTGTACCAACCCCTGCAGAACAGTCAAAATAAAGTGAAGTTTATGTTTGTCAGTAAAGCAACCACACAACCCAACACAACACAACACCATGCCAGAGCTGAAATGAAATGGTGAGATCTGCAAGGAGGTAAAAGCTGGAGACTGGTGTTCACATAGACTGCTGGCTCAGCAAACATACCAGTGCACACACATACACATCCATGCGCAGTATAGACATGGAGTAGATTACACTAATTAAAGGGTGAGAAATAAAATTAACATCCTCATAACTGAAAAGGGCTCTCTTTTAAAGACTGAATTAAGAAGGTGTTTTTGGGCAGTGGCATCTATGTGACGTGACTCATGATGGCTGGGTCACTGTAGGTAGAGAAAAAACATAGCAAATTTTAATTTACAGAGACATTGTGATGATTTGGAGATGTTCCCTTAGATTATCATTTGGAACACATAGTTAAGTAAAAACGAAAGGAGGGGAAAGATTCTGTGTCCCATGAACATACATGCTATTCGTGCACTTGTGTGTACCTCCTTTCAGGAATATACTTGAACAGTATAGAGACTGGTGTTCATTATCACTTTCATTTCATTAAGTGAGGAAATGAGCTTAGACAGAAGTGAAATGTTTGTCCAGGATCAATGGCCACCAAAAGCCGAGTATGGATTCCTGTCTGCTGATTCCAGAGTTCATGCCTTTTGGGGAAGAATGTGCAAGTGAAATGCAAAACTAAAACACTGGTCAGAGGCTGTGCATGCTGTGATTAAATGGTGAATGGCTTCTGCCTAAAACACCAGCCAGCCAACTTACTCACAGCACTCCTGTCCTGAATAGCCCTGCACTTGAATAGGATTCCCACCATGATCTATGGCTATCTGTACATCCTCAGATGATCCATTTATTCTTGTCACATTGAAGAGAAATATGAGATAGTCTCTCTCCCTACCACACTGATGTAATTGCAGACACATTCCTGAACGTTGGAAATATGCATAGGAATTGTTTAAAAAGTCTTCCGCTCTTATGGCAGACATCAGAAAACATCTCTAATCCTCTAGCATCACATGCATGATTCTAAGTGAATAATAGTTGTTGAACAAAGAAGCCTTTATCATAAAGTCCTTTCCTGTGAAAAGAATGAGAATTTGGCAACACTTGGCTAGTTCCTTGTTTTATAGAGAAGAAGAAAGTCTTATTAGATTATGAAATCCAGAAGTCAGGGGGCCATTTACCATATAGAAGGCAAAAAAAACGAGCAATAGCATAAGTTTACAAATGTGTAGCTGGAGTAAATAAATGGAGAAGGCAAAGGAGAGGATTCTGAACAAAGAGGGGAGAGAAAAACAATTTTGGCAAAAACTCTGGCATAAGGGAATAATGAAGTCATCACAAAAAATAATAAAAATAAAATAAAATGTACGCCTCGGGTGTTCAGAGCACATTCTCTGTTCCTACGCCCAAAGTAATAGAGATTTTACTCAGGCAAAGAAAGTAATAAGGACAAACACACATAAAAATGAGTCAGAGCCAGACGCTCTGATGTACTGACCAAGTGCTTCTCGTCTTGGCTTATGACTGGGCTGATGACCACCATGGGAACACAGCAATGGCTATCGGATCAGACAGCAAGAAGAAATTACCATCTGAGAGGCATGGTAAAGTGATAATTTATCCTTTTTGCTGACTCTATCACTTGTACCTGGGATCCATTAGTCATATTGATTCTGAATCTTCTACTTTGACTCGTATGGAGCACTTTCAATGACAAAATCAAGTTGTTCGCATTCTTCATTGTTTTACTTTGAAAGGAAATGGATTCCTCACTGAGAAAACAGACCCCCAGTAGTTGCTGGATCCCCAAAGCTGAGAGATATCATGATCGCTGGTGAAGAATGCATTTGTCCTGGCTGCAATGTACTAGCTCTCCAGATTACCAAAAGCAGGCATACGTGTAGAGAAAAATCATTTGAGGAAGAAAGAATAATGAATGTAAACTGATACACACTGAGCCTTAACAACAAGGTAAGAATGGAACCTGGGCAGAGCTGTTTCTCTGGGACCAGTGATAGAGTGCTTACTTGCCTCGCATGCACTTGGCATTGAATTTGATCCCTAGCCCTTGCTCCTTTCCCAAATCCCTAATGAATTTATTATCTACTGCTATTTCTAACTATAGTCATTTGATGTGCCCTGGACCAAACAAAATGTTATAAAGGCGTTTCTCATTTTGGTTATATTTCCAACATCATTAGGCAACATTATCTTCTTTTTCGTATGAGCACACCACTTCCAAGAGGACAGTATCAAGACAAGACTGCTAGGAGAATCATGAACTGCACCTGGCTGAATCCAAGGTCCCCCTCTCTCTACCTTACCCTTCCTCTTAAAATATATTCTTTTTAAAAATTAAAATAGAATTACATCACTTTCTACCACATCTATTGCCTTCCTTCAGTCCATCCCAGTTACTCTGTCTCAAGCGCCTTCCATGTTCCTCACAAAGTTGATAGCCTCTTTCTCACTGGTTATTATTCTCTCTCTCTCTCTCTCTCTCTCTCTCTCTCTCTCTCTCTCTCTCACACACACACACACACACACACACTCAGAATACAAATAGAAATAGATATAGCATGTTGAGTTCACATATTGCTTCTTTCTATGAGATGCCTCTCATCATATTGCCTAGGTTGGTCCCAAGACCTTGGGCTCAAGTGACCCTCCCACCTCAGCCTCCATGGCAACTGAGACTTTAGAAACATATCAATTCATATGGCTTAAGATAGAAGTTTTTAAAAGAGAAGAATTATAGTAAGTAATACCTTTTGAAGAATTTTAGGAGTTCCTTGGTTGTCTTTTGGTGACTTCTATACAGGAAGAATAGTGCTATCTCCATTTAAGGAATTGTAACTTTGTTAAGAACTGGCCTTGGACCCCAGGTCTCCTGAATATATGCTACAGGTTCTCTGGAATCTCATCAAGTTCAGTACAGCCATTGGATTCATTGGTCTCTCAGAATTTTTTTTTTTTTTTTTTTTTTGAGAGAGAGACTTTGGTAAATTCTAAGGAATATGCTCTGGGCAAATGCTCTGTTCTTCACTGTGTAACTATTGGTTTCTGTCTGTGGAAAAACTGTGGCTATTTGCTCTGCAGGGCTACCTCCTGATATGATTCACATTCACTATAAGCATTGTTCAAGGACAGAGCTGCAGAGTTCAATGTGAGTTTTGTTTGCATGCGTCTGTCCTGTGAAGTCAGTGGGCCACCTGGGAGAAGGAGCATAGCACAGATAGTGAGCATGCTCTGGGAAGAACACACACCTTGCTGACACACTGTGATTCTCACTCCCTCCTCACTCAGTTCTCATGCAGAGCCAACTCACCTTTTGCAGTATAGCTTACTCCAATATAATACATATAGCTCTTTGATCAATCACAAAACCCAGCACAATCATTCTCATTTGAACTTATTATTATGCATTCCTCAACATGTTTTTTTTTTCTGAGTATTTATTAAATATCAGATACTTTGCTAAGGCTTAAAAGTAGCTATGAAGAGGTGAACATAACATTATATTGACTGATTTCTGGTCATCACAGGCCAGTGGGAATACATTAAAGATCACTGATTAATGTTGAGCTCTATTCAACATAAAGGAGCTAACCCAAACTACACAGCAGTCATATTATTAAACACAATATACAGCAGATTCCCTCTCCTCCCATTTTTACCTTTCTCTGTTTTTGATAGACACACTATAATATAGCTGGTGCTATCTCAATTATGCTGTGAGGTGAGGGTGACTTTGAACCTTGTACCTCTTGCTTCTACTTCCCCATGTGGCATCATGCTTGGGTTCATATGATGCAAGGGACAAAAAAACAGGTCTTTGTGTATGAGAGGCAAGTATACTACACAATGAGCTAAAACCCTAAACATTCTCTCTCCAAGAACTCTCTCTTTCCTAAGCCAACATTCTCCAACTGAGTTACATTTCCATCATTATAGAATCAGAATCAAATTCTAAACTCTCTGAAAACTGATGGTTCTGCAGAGTTTCAACAACAGATGTTTGACAATGCCTGGATATAGTTTTGGGTAATTACACTTGGACTAGCTAGGGAATTGCTGGCTTACGAACATTAAAGGACAGATAGCGTCAAGGTCAAGGATCAACTGACAAGTGCCAATAGGGGATAGAGACTATCGTTTATAGAAGCTGTCCTTGGTTGTCTTAAGAAACCATAATTGCTACAATAGCCAAAAAATTAACAGAAAGCAGAAAACTGAGGCACAAAAACTGAACAATAAGAGCATGAGCTGGCCAGGTAGAGAAGTGAGTGAGAGCTAAATTTCATGCTTTAATGAAGGTAAATGAAAGTAACACAGGCACTTTCAATGTGGGTAGTGAGGATAACCAGTCAAAAGGGTACGATCGAGCCTGGCAGAATAAAGCCAAGAAAGCAATGTATTCAGGATAAAGCAGATGCACAGGCAGCACAAACAATGGGGTGAGGGTCTGAGGTGAGCAGAAAATTTTCACACAATAGGACACTGGAGTGATCTGCAAAGGAGCATTGAGTGGATATCATTGTTATGTGGTTGAAAGGATCCTGCTGCATGGAAATAATAATGACAGCACTCAACCAGCCTTGGTCTGCCCTGGGTGCAGGGTTTAGTGAAATAGCTAATGACTTAGTATAGCCTGAGATGCCTGGGTCTCCTATATACATGGCTCTAACGGGATCAGAGGCACTGGAAAATGAGAGGCTCTCTGAGTCTTCAGAGCAGAGTGTGGACCAAGTGCAGAGAAAGGACATCTTCAAAGGCTCTATCAGAGAGTTCTGAGTCCACATTGAATGTCTAGGGGAAGAGCTCATTCGGGGTGTCTGAGGATCTAAAGATTTGTGACCCTCTTACCAGATGCAATGTTTGTTCCGAGTCAAAGGACAGGAGCACACCCATTAGCGGTACAGAATGGATAATGTGGAGTCTAGACAACAAAGCACAGAGGCAGTGGCCACAGGGCTGGGGCTGGGACAGGCTGCCTTAGGTCAGAAGAACAAAGCATGTGCAGGTCTGCTTAACCTTCTATCTGCTCCACAAGACAGGGGTGGCAGACCTAACTACAGGGTTTCAAAAACAAAAAAAAGATCTACTACTTGCTGTGGGTTGGAAGGGAAGCTGGCTGTTACAGCATTTGTGTGATCCTTTCTAGAGTATTCCTGAAAGTGCTGAATTCACTTTCATTCTTATTCTTGAGCTTTTAATGTGACTTTGAAATTATTTAAAAGTATTTTTTAATAGATTGGTACTTCCAGCAATGGTACTGAGACTTCTTGCTACTTAGTCTAACTCACTCCTGGTTCTGGAAGTGAGAAACAAGACTGTCCTTGAAGCAAACTAAGGGACAAACAAATACAGCAGGCAGTCACTTCTCTGATGCACATCCTTCCATGTCTCTTTAGCACCTGGGCAGGTACTGCAAGCATCTCTGATCTTACCTCTGTCTACTCCCTTATACCTTCACTCTCATAGATCATTATGCCATCTCCAAATGAAGGTTAAAAAAAAAAGGTACTTCCTAACCAATTACATCTTTCAACATTTATGTGATTTCACCTCTCATTACATATAACCCTGTCAACACAATGAGTTTATAATCAGTCTTCCAAAACATGCACAAGAATGCTATTCTGAAAAGTCTCGGTCAGCAGAAACAGACATATTGCCTATAACTTAATGTTACTATCTGAATAGGTAACACTTCCCATCAGACTCACTTTTTAAGATTTTATTCTTAATTATGTGTATGTGTTTGTGTCTATGAATGAGTATATGCATCTTCACAGGCCAAAGAAAGATGTCAGAACCCCTGGAGCTGGAGTTACAGGTATTTGTGGGCTGTCTGAAGTGGGTTCTAGGAACTGAATTCAGATCCTCTCCAAAAGTAGTACACACTGTAACCACTAACCCATCTCCAGCCAACTGTTAAAGTCCTATTTACATATTTATCTCACTTATTTGATACTTAAACTTAATAAGAACAGAGAAATTACCTCATTTATTAAATAAATTAAAACTTGTAGTGATAAGAGTTACAGTTTTCTAAAGCAACCCCATAACTGACTATGGATAGTCATTAATCCAAGCTCTAATACTGCAAATGGAGAACAGACCAGCATCAGTGAGGAATGCTGTGTTGTATGATGCTAAGAATACATTGGTGGTAACTGTATATTCACACAATCTCTTCTCTTACTTGGCAACTTCCTGAGATATAGAAAGCGACACACCGAAATCTATACTTGAAATCAAAGGGAACCAGGGAATCTTACATTCTGAGGGACTTCTTCAAACTTACTTAGCCTCAGTCTCAAAATAAAAAAAAAAGTAAGTTGGTGAAAAGAGCTAAATAGAAATTTCCACATTAAAAGCCTAGAAGACACCCTGGCATGCAGTCCTCAGATTATTGTGATCAATGATGACCATCACTAGTGAGTATTGCATCATTCTGGCAGATCTCAGCATCAAGGAAAATATTACATAAGCAAGTTCAGCCTTTGGCAGCATCCATATCTATACCAAAATCTCTTCTCCATACTGGATGCGTTCATTTCCTTCTGTTTCTTTTATTTCTAATACATGCCTCTAGCACATTTCCATGATTCCTGATCTTGGGGCCAAGTTCATGAGAATGGGGCTTCTAAGGGAAGACAAACATTTTTCTACAAAAAGGTAGAATAGTTCATTAACATGGCACACAGAATTCCTTCTAAATCTATCCAGATACTGAAACTAATGCATTACAGCATAGAGATGACAATATTGAAGAACAGAACTAGACTGGCCACCTAACTCAATAGGGTTCTTGTTCCCTGGCAGTATCCACTTTCAGTACTCTGAGAATGATCTTCAAGTTCACCAGTTGAGACAGCAAGTTAACAATCAGCTCAACATCTTGTAGACAGAAATGGAGGTCTAAGCTGTCACTGTGGCTATTAAGAGTCACTGCTGGCAGCCCATAGAAGCTCAGGAACACTGCACATAACTAATAAATACATCCATTGAGAATCAGTCAGGGGAACAGACAGCCAGATCTGCATGCCAATACTGAATCAACAATGAAAAGAACAGTTCCAATTCAGTTAAGCCAGAGCCAAGAGAGACTGAGTTATATTTAAATCAAAATTCACCACAGCAGGGGATTATCAGCTGTTCGGCTTTGAGTGTTGGATGTATTTCTTGGAAAGTTAACTGATAGAGCCAAGTGAGTCTGAGTTACATGTGAAGTGAGCTGTGCAGTTACTAGGCTGGGATGCTATGCCTATAATCTGTGCGGAGGAAGTCACTGCAATTTGTAGAAACCAAAGCCTAGGGACTTGCGGTAAGTCACTTTATCACTTGATGTGTTTACTGTGGTGCTGAATCTAGGTGGCTCCAAGGGAAGATCACAATGATGCCTTAAGATTTTATAGAGCTGAGAAAACTTGAGAACTTGTGGTATAATGAAAGGCCATCTAGGATTCCCTCAGCAGCAGGTTCTAGAATTATAGCCTCCCTGTAATAAGATCAGCTGGATGCATCTCAACAGCACCTGTAGGCAGGTGCTTATTCTGCAGGTGTCTAAACCACCCATGAAGGAGAAATGGGCATACTCTATATTACTGGCAGTTATGTGAAAAAATGTCTGCAGGCCAGTGCTCATTATTGTCACCCACAATTAACTAAAAGGGAAAGGCAGTGGCTGCAGGTATCATGTCTTCCAGAGCAGATTGTAGAGAGCAATGAGGAATCCAAGGACCCAGTGGCAAAGGACTGCCAGGAGAAGCTGCTGATGGTGTGGTTGTGGTTGCTTATTTCCATTTTAATGAGCTGAAAAACACAGGCAGTCTGCATTTGCAAAGAGAATCAGGGTGGTGTGGAGTATGCTGCCGTGAAACCATGCTGTCTCAGCAGGACCAGGGTGTAGCTCTTGATTCACACCCATGGACCATTACTGCTGAGTTACAGATCTGTTGCTGTGTGTTAGGAGGCCTCTTGGGCTGTTCTTTCTTCTGCATAATTCAAGATATAAAGACGCTTTATTGCTGCTAAACTGTGTAAGAAGACCTAGAAAAGAAAAATAGTTCTGCATCTTCATTATAAAAATCTAGAAAAGAAGGATGTTTGTTTTCTTTACAAATGACTTTAAAAAAAATTGTAGTACTGACTGGTTGGCTGTGAGATGTCTAGATTGCTATTAAAGCTGGCTCCATCCCTATCCCTGGTACTAAGTAACCCTGCCCTGCTACCCCTAAAGTCCCAAGGTATGCACATTCCAATGCCATGAAATGGCAGAAATAATTGTGAATGAAACAGTTCGGTTTAGACCATGAATATGAGCAGTAGAATACAGGTATTTAATATTTTTCTTTTTTGTGTTATTCATGATCAAATGAAAAATCTGGTACATGTTAGGCAAAGGTTCTATTCCAGAGATTCCCGCTCCCCACCTCAATTTAATAAAGGAAATGCAGTTGGTCCATATATTCTTATATAATATTCATCCTTTGGCCAGGGTTTTACTTTCCATCACTTTAGTTTCTCATGCTTAAATGTGGTACATAAAGATTAAATGGACACTTCCAGAAATAAATATTCCCTAACTTTTAAACTGTTTAAAAACTTGGCGCTCCTTGTGTCCTGCCTAGTAAGTAAAGCACCATGTCCAACGTATTCCTATTGTATATGCATGTCACTTGCCCATTTATCACTCAGTAGTGATCCTTGTTATCAGATCAGCCATCAGAGGGTGTGGAGCTAAGGTTTAAGTTAACCATTATTTTACTTAGTGACAGACCCAAATCACAGGGGTAGTGATGTTGACAATTTGGATGTACCAAAGAGAAGCCATAGGGACACTTAACTTCAAGTAAAAGTTAAGAAGCAGAAAAGAAAATGAAAGATGGGGTCACTAAAAACTATTGTTAAATAAATATTTTTTGAGAAAGATGACAAGACCACATTTATATAATCATTACAATTGCATGCTTTAAACAGGTTCTAATTTATTATCATTTGTTTTGTTAAACTCTTACTAGGTCTAATTTATAAACTAAGATTTTTATTAGTTATGTCTGTATAGGAAAATAAAGATTATACAGGGTTGAGAAATATAAGCCTTCAAGCATCCATTGGGGCCTAGCCACTGTGGACAAGGAGGACTAGAAGCCTTTCTTTATCTTATGTATATTGCCTACCTATGTACTTATAAGGACACTTTGAGCCAGGTAAGAACAGGCAAAAAGTCTTCCTCGCTGATGTATAGGATGGCATGTCTGTCCAACGAAGGAGTGCTTTTAGGCAAAGGCTCTGAAGTCAAGCTGTTCAATACTGCCTCCAATACTGGCTCACACCATAACCATGTGCTTGAGTAATTGCCTAATACCTTGTAAACTGGTAAGTTTCCTTAACAATAAAACTGCCATCCCACCCTCAGAGAGCTGTTGGGAAGATTAGCGTACACATGAAATACTGGTGAGCTGCATTGCAGTTTTCCAGTGAGTATTCACAGTAAGCAACCCTAACCTCCAAATCTAAAATTCAAAATGCTCCAAAATATAAACCATTCTTTTGGATTCAGAACTCAACCTTGGGATACACATGCTGTGAAAATGATCTACCACTGAGCTCTCCCCAGACATCCAACTAGAGGACTTATAAATAGTGACATGATAAGCAAAAATTCAGATAAAGATTAGTAAAGATAATGTACAAAATTACCTTAGGCTATAAGATAAATATAAAACATAAATGGTTTCCATATTTAACTTGGTGCCCATCTCTATGATACGTCATTACATTCAATAATAATAATAAAAATAACAAACCCAAACATTACAATCTGAGACACTTCTGGTTGCAAATATTTCAGACAAAGGGATCTCCTGCTTTCTAAACTAAACTCATTATTCACAAAGCAGAGATTCCCCTATATATGCTTAGCTTTAAGAATCAAATGAGCTGATAGAGTAAAACAAAAACTATAAAGTTCTATTCGAATTTAAACATTTATTACTGTGTGCACAATTGGACAGTAATTCATCTGCTTGGCCTTATTTATGTCATGTGTCTATTGTTTGCATTATCCACTGAGTGGGTAGGAAGGATTACTAAAAACAGTGATTTTTACTTTCTATCGCCAAGAGATATTAATTTGAGGAACTGTAACCCATTAGAATGAAAACTTAAATACAATAGTTAGAAACAGAATGAAAAAAGTACTCAAATCAATATGTTATAAAAACCTATTGAGAGAAAAAGAAAATGCTTGAATGGTTCACACCAGCTAAATTACATATTTCTATGAAAGACCAATAGGGGTATTACACTGATTGAAAATATCCTCCAAAGACTGAGTGTTGAAGGCTTGACTGACAGAATTATTTAGAGGTGGGATTCTGGGAAAGTGATTATATTGAAGCATACTGCCCTAATAGATGGATTAATACATTGCCAGATTCAGCATTGAGCAGACCATCTTGAGGCAGTAGAAACTCCGGAAATTTGAGTGTGACTGGAGGAAAGCAGTCACCAAGAGCATGCCTTTGAACTCTCCCTCCAATTCCCTGCTCCCCCACCACCATAATCAATCAGCCTTGTCTATTACACATACCAGCTCCTAAGCTGTTCTGCCTTCCTGTTGGATCATGGCAATGAGTGTAGCAGACAGCCAAGTGCAGCTTCTGGATGTAGGAGCCAAAATCAAGTTAAAAACCATTTCCCCTTTTATGTTGTTTCCGTCAGGTTTCTGTTCCAGTGACTGATGAATGACCCACATGGTGGTCATTGGTATGAGTGTAGAGAAGACCTAAGAGGCTGGTATGGAAAAAAAAAAAAGTACTCATCCAAAATTGTGTAAGTAAGAGATGAGCAGGATGACCAAGATAAGAACACACAAAGGGCACAGGGACTGTTGCCCAAGAGAATGAAGCACTTGGGAGCAAAGAAGGCTGGGTGGGTAGGTCTGACTGATGTCTGTAGAGCTCAAGGAAAGAAATGGAAGACCAGCAATCTTTGGCTTCACTCCTAGCCTATGAAGACTGCCATCCTAGTGCTAATGACCATGCATAAGCTCCCCTCCCCCCAGGGATCTAAAACAAGACAGAAAGGGAAAATAGCCAAACCCAGCAAGATTCAGGTGCTTGTTTTTTTTTTTTTGTTTGTTTGTTTGTTTTTTGTTTTTTGTTTTTAGCAAGGAAAGGAAGCTTCCAAACTCAGAAAGTAGAAGTCAGTGTAGAAACAAGGTTTGTATGAGTATTTGTTTAATGCTTAGGGTATCTAGGCTGTATACATTCACTTTTTAAATAACGTCATGTTCCCATCTCTCTTAGAACAGCATTTTTTTTTTTCCAGGGAATTTTTGTAGAGGAGTAATTTCTTGGTACTTAATTACTAGTATTTAACCAATTCAACATTCTCTTTCCTCTAAATTCTATTAGGTTTCTATTATAATATTATACATTCTAATCAAATGCAGTTTTCTACAAAGGTCCTCATTGTCAGTCTCCTCAAAGCAAAGTTTATCTGGACTATTAGACATTCTCTGTGCTTTGGTTACACCAAATTAAATTAATTATTTATACCTGAGGCTTACTGCTTTGGAATGTGGGCACCTCACTTCACATTTCTCTAGTCAATTATTAAGTTACTTTTCTTTTTAAAATAAAATCCTCATTTCATAGTCTGTTTGATTGAGGTTAAACACAATAGTCTGGTGTTTAGTCTTAAAAAGCCCCATATTATAGCTTCTCTTCTGAAGTTTTATGCTGGTGAACACATTAGAAAAAAAAAAGGACCCTTTCACTGTGAATATTCTCCCAGCAGAGAAGAGTATGGGCCCCTCACTCGCAAATGGCTCATGCCGATATGAGCAGAACTATTTGATAATGTTTATATAGTTACTTGTATACATCAGAAATAATGAAAAATACAAAAAGGAGCCTTAGAAGTTTTCAGTGTTTCATTTCCTGACTTTATATCAAAATAAGAGATATCAAACAATTATGCTTTGATCCAGGTACTTGTGTTCCTCTAAACTCCTCTTTCTGATGGCATCCTTAAAGTAATAAATGCTCAGGTTCTTTGTTATGCTCACCAACTCTTTTATGTAAAGGACTTTACTTAAGAATATTAGTCCTGCCCAGAACCTTCAGGAGGGTTAAGAAGCCAGATTAGATTGCTACAAAGACAGAAACCATAACCAGTCACATCATGGAATAAGTACAGCTGTCAACACCAAGCAGTTTGAATACACAGCACATCTCATAACTGGGAGAGTTGGAAGAGGTCTAGATCTTTGGAAAGTTGGGCGTGTAGACCACATTCTCCAGAAGGGAACTCTACCCACTTTTCACTTCTCCATCTCATTCTCCAAAGAAAAGCTGATTGAGAACTGACCACAAAAAATGATTAAATGACTACTTTCTTGAATTTTATTTCAGATAAGTGAAACTTCGAATGAAATCCCAAAACACTAGTAAAATTTGGCAGATGTTCAAGGAGATTATAATTAACAAGACAACATAAGGTACCCTTGATCTTTAAAAAGTCCATTAGAAAACAATTTTCATTTTTAAAAATTCTTTCCACCCTGTCACCCCTTAGTCTGGTGTCTATGTCCTTCCTAGGTCAATAAGACTCTATCAAGCAGAAGTAGTTCATTCTGCTCATGGTGATCAGTCAATTGCAGATCCAGCTTGGTGCTGAGACCAAATGAGAAATCTTCCTCTTCAGAATCATATTGATGTCAAGGCTTCAACAAGGCTCTTGACTTTGAATTTTCTAATTTCAATGCCATTTTTGACTCCATGGTGAAATTAAGAAACAGAACTAGTTCCTGGCAGGCAATGGCTCAAGGCTAGAATCTGTCTGCTGCTTACCTTTAGAGCCTTATTTCTAGAAGACATTGAATTATTTTGAGCAGGCTGTTTACCTTGATGAGAGCAGAATTAGCCCTAGACACTAAGCCTTTATGGCAAGTTTTATTGTCCAAGGCAAATATAACCTGTTAAGATTTATAGGCTTTATTAACAGCAATAACCATTTTATAGCCAGCATCAGTAAATCAGGGTTTATTGAGAACTCTACAATTTTAATCTGTAGAAAACCATTAAAATGTCGGATTTTCATTGGACATAATTTCTAACTTTTATGAAAGATAGATTTTTCATTTAATTGGGCAGTATAAAAAAGTGCAGTGTGGGATAATGAATTGTTTTGAAAAGAGCAAGTCAGTTTTAGTGAAACAACAAGTGTCCAACACTAAAGTTGCTATTTTTAGTTACAACTGCCCCAAGGTTAATGCTAAGAGTAGTTGTAATGGTTATGTATGTTTTAATACAGTCAGCAATTAGGACAGGATCTTGAAATCTGGGACGGCTTACCTTATCATCAGTTCACTTTTCAGGTTATTTGGTGAGAATTATGTATGATCCATGTAATAATTTCATTCAAGTCAGGTCTACATAAGTCTGGTGGTAACATTCAAGTTTACAAATTGCTGATAGGTGTTTTACTAACAAATGTCATCCCCGATATGGAGAAATAGTAAACAAGGTGACCTTCATCAGTAAACATTTAATTTCTCTAAGGGATGCATAACAAAAGAAGGAAGCAGGAAGCTTTTCAAAGTGCTCTTCTATTGGGAAATGCCAAGTCATGGCAGCTTAGAGTAAGGGATTTCACAGAGGCCCTCAGTCATACTTAAAACAGCATACTGCAGGAGACTGCAACTTTGATCTAGCTCCCTGATTACAGCAGGACTCTACTTCTCTCTCTGAGATTCAAGAATTCATTAAGTTTTACAAACAATGAAGTACAGACTGAGGAGATCAGCTGGTAAACAAAGTGCTTGCTATGTAAGAGCTAGGAACTAAGTTCCAGCCACAGAACATATGTAAAAAATACAAACAAACAAAAAACCTGGATATGATGGCATAAACACTTGTAATTCCAGAACTTATGGAGAAAGAGATAGGGAGATCTCTGGGGCTTGTTGACTAGCTAGCCTACTCGGTCAAGCACTAGGCCAATGAGAGACTCTGCCTCAAAAACCAAAGTACAGAGTACCTGAGAAAGATCATCCTAAGGCTTATCCCTGGCCTCCACATGTACACATATGCATATTTGCATACATATATATATATATATATATACACACATGCACATACCAGATAAATCAATAATAAAACATAAATAAAAAGAGGAGGAACCATAGAATTCAGCAATATCTGCCATTAATTTAGTTTTAGAAACTACACTAAATATTTTTGATTTTTTTTTCTTTTTTGACTTCTAGTAATCCTACAAAGACATATTGTTTACTTTTCCTAGTGAAGATTCTGAACTTGAGGGTAGCTTGTTACCTGCCTAAGTACTTGGTCAGCATCAAGAATGAAGGGAGCATTTGACTCCAAGAGCCGTCATGATGTCTCCCATTGCTTTACCATGCTGACAGTCTTCCATCTGTCCTACCATTTCCCATACCACATCTCTGGACACATGAGTAATAATGCTGCTATGATCCATATTTCACGTTGTGCCCCTGAAAGTAAACCCAAGTGTTTTCTGAAGACTCCTTTTGTTAAGGGCATGCCAAACAGAAAAAATATCAATGAGTATGAAAGTCATTCTACACCTTCTTTTTCTTTTCCTTTAAAGCTCATTTAAAATAACCATGGACATTTAATTCCTTCCTGCAGCCTTGTGATAGCATCACCCAGTCTCCTTGTACTGAGCAAAGGCTCCTACCATGTGTTGTTCTACTCTCCTTGGCCCTCAGTTCTAGAGCCTCCATCTCTCTGTATTCAATTTTTCTTTTCACTACCTGGTTACAGAGATACACATCTTGCACAACAGATTCAGGGTCATAGGTAGGCTGTTCAGGGACATAGTAGGCAGATCTGCTCTCACTGACCCAGGGCTCTCAAGGTCCTGAAAGGCTTAGGGAAACTTCCTAACTATATGGCTTTAAAATTAATCAAACAAACAACAAAAATCACAACAAAAGAAACACATAAGCAAAAACATTTACAGAAAGAACAGCTCAGCTCTGAACTTCTGGGTTACTGTCAAGTCTTGACTAATAAACTAAAAGATCTGACTCAGTTATTATAAGACCTTCTTAAAAAATTAGACATATACCCTAAAGATGCACATTCGCACTACAAAAGCATTAGCTCAACTATGTTCTCGTAGCAGCATTATTCTTATAGCAAGAACCTGGAAACAACCTAGATGCCCCTCAACTGAAGAATGGATTAACAAGCTATGGTACATCTACACAATGGAGTACTACTCAGAAGTAAGAAAAAATTATATTCTAAAATTTGCAGACAAATGGATGGATTTGGAGAATATCCTCCTGAGCGAGGTATCACAAACCCAGAAAGAGAAGCAGGGGGTGGACTTTAAACAAAAAGCAAAGCATACCCAAGCTGCAAACCACAACCACTGAAACAGCTTGCAATCTGAAACACCTTGGACCAGCACCTTGGAGCTCGTTCCCTCCAGAGGAACACATGACCCAGTCTTGCTGTTGGGATGAGGAAAGTGGATTTGTCTGGAGTGGATGCTGAACTAAGTCACCTTGGGACCGTGGGACCTCCTGCCCTTGCTGAGGAGGAGATAAGGAGATAGAGAGAAGAGAGTGACTGGGAGGGGCAGGAGGAAGAAGGGAGTTTGAACAAGAGGATACATGGATAAAAAATGAGACTTTATTTAAAAAAAAATCTTGTACCATTCTAGTAATGCAAAATTGATTCTCTAGTTTAAACACAGTGTTTGGAATAAGGAGGTGCCCCATACGTGGAAGCTTATACTCTTATAAAAAACACATATTTTGATCAAGTAGGTGAGTTGGTTTCCAAGACTAATTTGCAGAGAAAATTCATTGTATTAATATATGTCTTTTGCAAGCAAGACTGAGTCATACCCCAGAAGTGACTTGTAGTAAACCCAGTGGGAGACTACCCAGTGGGAGACTATCCCTGACAGCACATTCTCCTTCAGTGAAGACATGATGTGGTCTGTAGCAGACTCAGGACAGGAATCATGTGTTGGTGTAGGATAGTACATGGCCTGCAGTATGTCAATAAATGTGGTGGGTTAAATAAGAGTGGTCTCCACAGGCTCACAGATTTAAATACATGGTCACCAGAAGTAAAGCATTTGAATGGATTAGGAGGTGTGGCCTTGTTGAAGAAAGTGTGCCACCATCACTGGGGGGTGGGCTTTGATATTTCAAAACAGCTCATTAAGAACCCAGAGTCTCTCTCTTTCTGCTGCCTATGGATGTACAATTCTTAGCTACTACTCTAGCACCATGTCTATCTATCTGCATGCTGCCTTGCTCCCTATATGACATTGGACTTAAACTTCTGATACTAAGCAAGCCCCAACTAAATGTTTTTCTGTTGCTGTGGTCATGGGATTTCTTCACAGCATTAAAATACTAATACAATAGCTATGACAGTGTTAATCACATAGTACACAGTTACTGCCATACTATAGAATTCACAAGAGGGCCACCCTTTCATTATGTGGCCAACAAGTATAGTCTCTGATCTGTAGATCACTTAACAGACATTGGAAAGATGTCCAACCTGGGAGATCATAGCAGTATAGATACACAGACATAATTACTATTCTTTCCCTTTATCATCTGTTTTTTTCATACAAGGAAAAATACAGACATATGAAACAATAACATTTATCTGTGTTACTAATGAAAGTCAAGGAGCTATGCGTGCAGGTGCTTAGATTCTTGTAGTTCAACTGTCATTTCCATGATAAGTCAAGAGGATGTCCCTGAATAAGGGTGATGCTAGAAATAATATTCTGGGCAGCAGTCTGCATATCCATAATGAAACAAAAACTTCCCCATAGCTACCTCTAATACAAAACCAAAGAAACAAAAGCTCTGGTCTCTCTTAGCTTAGAATCTATTTTTAATCATCCTGCAGTCTCCAAAGCTTCTAAAAATAGACCTGTGACTAGTTTAATCTTGCTTATATCTAAATTATACTTTATAAACTATATGTTATTTAAACAAAAAGTGGAAAGCATACTGGAATAAATAATAATTCTATTTCTCTTAGTCTTTGGAAGTCCAGTCTTTACAAATGTTTGTGACCCATAAAATTAACATAAGGCTATAGTGGATTGGAGAAGAACATAGTCCACTGGGTGGTGTTTTTATAAAGACAGGAATATGCAGATCCCCTGTGACATGAAAAGGAGGTCACATATACGTAGAGGCAGAAACTGAACTGATGTGTCTATAAGCCAAGGAAACCCGGGACTGTGTGCAAGCAACAGAATTTAGGAGACAAGGCTAGCACAGATTGCCTTTTAGCCCTTGCAGGAGAAAGTGACCTGCCAACTTAGACTTCCAACTCCTACCTCTAGAACTATGAGAGAAAAATATCATTTTAAGCTTTCTGGGTTGTAGTTATTTGTGACAGGAATTGTGACAAATGAGTTAAGGAAATTAATACCCATGGCTTTCAATTTTACAAAAAAGTAAATACTATACAATAAACTGCATATTCTTTTTCCTTTTTACTTCTTTCAAATATTTTTTATTGAAATTGAATAGCCCTGCTTTGCTCCTCAGGGTTGCAGCTGAAACACACCATCAGAAGCAAATGAGGGGAGGAAATGGACTGAGCCAATGGATACATCTTATTTCACTTGAAGGACAGGAGGTTAGGGAAGGAAGATGGATGGGTATGCTTTGGAGCATTGAGCCAAGTCTAATATTTTTAAACATATGGCCAGAAAGGGGGCTGCTTACTCCTAGATGGCAGTCTCCTGCACAGACATCCTCCACCAAGCCTGCACAGCATGGGAACCTAGGACGGTGAGAGTATGTGTCAGTGATGGGTGAGAGTGTGTGTTTGCATATTCACAGCCCTGCTATACCTTGCTTGGGGATGTTACCTTATTAGATTATTTCCCCTGTATGGTTCCAATTTTTTTCCTCTCTTAGCCCATGCATTCTTGTTGCACGAATTCTGGTTGTACTGAAAGAAACTCAGAGGCAGATATCGGGAAAGGCTAAAATATCAGAGAGAGGAAACACCACAGTCAAATCTCACCCAGCTATCTTCTAGCTTCCTCAGCTTCACTCCTGGTCCCTTCTAATTTCTGCTGTTTTCCTAAGCCTGCCTTAAATACCCTCTTCACACAGCTGTTTCACATCCGGGTTAATTTCGTGAGCTACTTTATTTGGTAGTCAGCCTTGAAATCACAAAAACACAGAAAGATCTGCCACTGGAGTTATGAGATTAAAGGCATAGGCCACCACTGCTGGCTTTCCCCGTGCTGGGATTAAAGGTATGTGCCACTGAAACCTAGCTATATGGCCTTGTCTTCTTAGAGATTCAGAACTGCAGGAGCTATGTGAGTTCCCACTGCTCTGTTATCCCTGGAACTCCCAGAGCTACCTCTGCCTAGTTTGACTGTGGGCTGATCTCTTGATAGTCCAGGTTATATTAAATATGTAACATATCACCACACATTCCAAATATAGATGGGCAATGTCCTAGTCATTTGCTAGTTCTTAGTATTTAACAACAACAAAAACTAAACAACAGATCTACTCAGGAGTCTGACAGTCGCATAAATGCTCACCAACAGAGACAAGAAGGGAGGCTCACTCCTATACACTCCTATTGAGTATCTTGGTATGAGAAGACCTTTGGGGTTTTTATGGACTAACTGCTTTCTTAACAAATATATATATATATATATATATATATGTATGTATAATTGTATGTCCATATGGGTATGTGTGGCTGTGTTTGTGTGTGTGTACATGTTGTTATAAAATGTATATTTATAGTAGAATGGCTAAATTGGGCTAATATATTCATTATCTAACATACTCATCATGCTCTTATGAGAACACCTACAGTCTATTATATCAGCTTTTAGGAACACAATTATTATTATTAACTGCAGAGCTTTTGAACGTATTCCTTGCAAATAAAGTCCCGTATGTATCCTTTGCCCTACCACTAACTCTTGGTAGCCACTACTCTATAGTGAGCTTTATGCTCTCAGTCTCTACAGGAAAGCAAGATCATGCAGTCACCAGTCATCTTATTTCTTCTTCATTTCATGTGACATAATGTCAGAAAGGCTCATGCATGTTGCTAGGAATAGAATGACATTCTTCCTAAAGGCTGAAGAATACTGATGTTTCATTTCATGAACCACATTTCTTCATCTGCTGACAGACAGGGGCTGACTCCATATATTGGGTATTATGTATTATGACTACTGCTCAGTAAACAAAGAGGTGTAGATGCTTTGTAGGTATCTTCACTTTATGTTTTTAAAATAAAATATATGATCAATAATAAAATTCTGGGTCACAGATCAGTGTGTGTGTGTGTGTGTAATTTTGAGCAAACTATTCAGAGTTTTCCTTAGTGGTTGGACTAAGTTTATCTCCCTACAACAAGTAAGCAAGGAATCCACATTATTCCATATCTTTGCCATCATTTGTCATCTTCTTTCCTTTGGATAATAGTCATGTTATTCTGTTGTCACAAGGAGGGGTAACATACACAAAAGAGCTTCTTAAGTTCAATTCTAGTAAGATAATCAAAAACAAGCAAGGCCTATACAGTATGAGTGGAAAAAGATAAGGAGACATAAAAAGAAAAAGTGGCTGAGTGAGGGTGTGAAGGATGGGGGTAAGATTTTCCAAAGTGTCCACAGCAATCCACATTTAAGCAGGTGATAATTTGCATGAGCCCTAAAGGAAGACTTGAGACTGCCACTGCTGAATGCAGCATGTGTAAAGGACCTGAAGTTGAAGCATGGCTGGGGCATCTGGGAAAACATGAGGAAGAAGATGTGGCTATAGAGCAGCACATACAGAGCAGCAGATGTGATAACAGAAAACCCACTGTGCTCAACCTTGTAAGTCACAAAAATACATATTTCCCACAATTACTCCAGAAATCCCCAAAAATTTTGAAAACAAGACCATATACAGCTAGGAGGCCTTTGTAAGGTTATTGATTTGAGCATTGGTTTTCCTGCCTCTCAAAGGCCAAGGCTGTACCAGAAAAATAACAAAATTTACCCCCAGCTATAAAAATTGACACCTAGACATCTAACTACACAACATCTAATAGGCAGATTTCCAACAGAGGGCAATCTTTTAACCTCTTGCCCACCTGGATCTAGCTTCGGTTTGGAGGTTGAATGAGTCTGTGCCAAAGCATTTGTAAGGTGGGATTCCCCAAAATGGGTAAGAGGGCTGCAGAGAATGATAATATGGCAGGCAGACCCATGGGAACACAGGAGAACCTAAGCAAGATGACACAGTATCCCATAAATGAGTGCCCTGCTTCGGAGAAGGGACACACACATTGGAGAATATAAGAATGTGGCAGAAGATTAATATCTTTTTTGGTCTACATTAAGTAAAAATTTTAAAATAAGCATTTTCATTTCTAATTATTTCATATCATGCATGATGTGCCCATTTTAATTTTCAAGTCCGTTTACTTCATTTCTGTGAAGCAACTGAACCAAATAGCATTCATCCAGCAGGATTTCTGCCTCAATATGCAAGTGTGTGTGTGTGTGTGTGTGTGTGTGTGTGTTCATTCCATTCTCTTTCTTTGTTCTTTCTAATACTTATAATACAGATATTTGAGCAAAGGCAGATGTTTCTGAATTTCTTATTCTTTGTTTCTGTTTTTCTTCTTTTAAGTATTTCTATTTCTCACTGAAGGAATCACAGGTTCCTAGCTTTACCCAGAAGAGCCATGGTTAGAACAGTTACTGATGAATAGAAGATAATCTTGTACATTTATTTTTTTTAATCCTATAAATGATAGCCTACATGCTCACCCTTCTTAGGTTTGTTACCAGTAATTATATTACTAGTCAATGAGAATGTGAGCTAAGAGTGACCCAAGGCTTCAAAAAGCCTTCAGTGTGACCACAGGGCACTACTGGTGATACTTATGTTTTACAGTATGCTGGGGGGGTTCTAGGAAACATGTATGGAGTCCAAAACCATGGTGACTCTGCATTCCAGATGCTGCTCCATGGCTCCACTGTGGCTATAATGCCAGAATAGAGGCTGTAACATACTGAATGCTCAGAAGATGCTTGGTCTGTAAACAAGGGAAGAATGAGCAGAAACTAACCCTTCTTATCCCAGGGCATATTTGCTTGCATTGCTGTCTGTTAATGCTCAAATGTGACTCACAGCTTCTGTACAAAACAGGCAGTCCTGAAAGAACATAGTGCAGATGACATCAAGGTCTGTCCTATGACTCCCAAGCATAGTTCATCCAGAGTGCTTAGCAGGAACTATGTGACAATCAAAATGTCGACAAGAGCATGGTTAGTCCCCAGCTTTCCCTGCCATGATGTCTTCATTGCATCTTACAAGGGAGACCAGACAGCATGATGCCAGGCCTAGGCTCTTTCTCCTCTCTTGGACACATGGGCTTCTGTCCTCTCACTGAGGACAGGCCGGACACCTAAAAGAGAAGTCTTTCTTACCTCTGCTGCAGGGACTCCCTCTGGCGGACGGCAATGCAACACGATCATGCCTTCAATAGGAACCTCCCTGCCTTGAGGATCTTGTTCAAAGTTTTTCCGTAAATCTGCAAAGAAGCACAAGATATTGAGCTAAGACTGACATTACTCACCCGTGGCTCCAGTATAATAAAACAGTGAGCTTCATGTCAAAAATTACATACACAAAACTTTGTCACTTTCTGACACTTTGGAGAACCACTTTCCAATATTCATAAATGCATCTGAAATACAACTTAACCAAATGCTTTCACCATTTTATATTGATTTGAAGGAAGAAAAACTACTAGGAGAAAAAAAAAAGCCTTATAATTTCACGAGTGTTTGCCAGCATTATCTGTTCAGCATCTGATGAAACACTTGGCCTAATAAATTACTGTCCATAGCCATTGTAAAGTTGAGATGCACAGGATTTTTTTTTTTGTTTTTATTCACTGAATAATACATTATTAATCTATAACCTCTGTTATTCCCTTAACCCTCTGGGGAGCTGTAGAAGATAGTAATAGAGTGAGATCATCTATTAGTCTTTTTATTTGTAACCAGGGAGAAAGGGCCATAGCCAGTCACAACAAAATCTATAACCTATCCAACCAGATATATAATTAAGAAATGCAAGGCCCTCTAGTCAAGCAGCCATGCTGGGTATGTGGGTAGTGCCCTTCACACAGGACTCCGGGCACTTTGCAAACAAGCTGCACTATTAACCTATTACACATAGAGAGGTGACACTTGTGGAGGTTAATTGGCTTGCCAGTAGTCACAGAACGCATCAGTGCCAGTGAGAGGGGAAAATTCATTCCATTTCCTGACATTCGGTCTGACTGCCAACCAGCTTGGCCTTCTCAGGGAAGAGGCCGGTTCAGTAGGGAGAGCACAAGCATCATTTGCATAGCTTTGTACTCTACCATTTTAAAGGGTAGGGAGCAGGCCTTGGCTCCCAGGGAAGTGTCAGGACAACCTCTGATGATCTTACTAAACAAGGTAATTCTTGTTGTCACCTGGATGCACAGGACAGTGGACCCAAGACAGGTTGTTTTACATCTCTTCCTCTATGGAAAGGATTTTCTCCTCCCTCCATGACAATGTATTTTTCTTCAAATTGAGTATCTCAAATTACAGGCTGTGGATTTATTGATTTAATTTTCTTCAGTGCTTACAATAACATGAAATATGTCCTCTGTAAAGAGCAGAGCTCCAGAATCAGTTACATCTTTATGAATTGTATAAATACATTAAACCTACTTTTAGCAAGTCAGAAACACCCGATGAATAACTAGTTCAGTCATGCACATATTCACTTCTCTATGAATGCTTTCTCTCCCCAAGACAACCAGCATCTGTATATACAGAGGGCTTTTTATGGCTCTGGAATGTAAAGGATCTCTTTTCTCATTCTCTGTTGTCCTAAATTGAGTTCTAGAGGCTGCTTCCTTCTATCCAAGCTCTTTAAATTGCCCTACTGGTTCAGAGTTCCTGACTCTTGGTGTGATGAACTCACAAGTGTCATCAAAAGCAAGGAGAAATGGAGTGAAAACGCCTAAATTTCAAAGTGTGTTTACTACACAGTCCCATCACAGAACATGCTTTACTGTTACTCAAGAGAGTGCTGAGCCAAAACTCTCAAGAAGGACCTAACTGCTCAGAATGATATCAAAAATCATCTACAGGAATGAACTTAAGTTCAATAGCCAGGATACCAGGGTGGTAATGGAAGATGTGATGTGGATGGCATGTTTACTGTGCTGGTATCCCTATTGCTTTCCACCTCCTTGGTCAATTTATCTGCTATGAGGACACTTACCCAGTGCTAGCAAATGATCATCTGAGTTTTGCTATCATTAATTTTGTGTGTTTAACTAAGTACATTCTGATTTGGCATCTTGTCTTTACCCAGCACAAATGAAAATGGTCATTGTGGTGTTTAAATAGGAATAACCCCCACAGATGAATGTGTTTGAATGCTTGTCTCATAGGGAGTGGCACTATTATTATTAAGGAGATGTGGTGTTGAGGAGTGGGCTTTGAGGTCTGATATGCTCAAACTACACCCAGTGTGGCTCACAGTCTTTGCTGCCTGCAGATCAAGATGTAAAATTCTCAGCTCCTTCTCCAGTACCATGTCTGCCTGCACACTGCCATAATGATAATTATCTAAACATCTGAAACTGTATCCCAGCCCCATTAAAATGTTTTCCTTTATAAGACTTGCATGTTCATGGTATCTCTTCACAGCAATAAAATACTAACAAGGACAGCAATAAATGGTTACCCTTATTTTATGCCAATTACAATAGCAGGCAGAAAGACAGCCTCAATGATATTATTTTTTTCTCCAATGGAGAAACCTGTGCTGACACTGAGATCTATTTATTTCCTACAAACAAGGTATTTGAGGTGATCTTTAGTAGAAACCATATGGAAAAATCAGATCTAAGTGAGGACCAAGCTATCCTGCTACCCTATTCCACTGCTACTTGGAATTACTTGAAGAACCCAATAGAAAGTACATTTTCACTCTCCAAGGAGCATATAGAAAAACCAAAACCAGTGGAATATGGGGGAAGGGCAGAGAAAGTCTATAAAGCTGAATCCATCAGTAATAACATGTACCTTATCAGTAGCTAGATTTTACCTCAAATAAGAAACCCAAGTGGGATGCTTGACATGTCCTCCTAAGGAGTTGCATCGTGAATCTTAAAAAGAAGGGTCCACATATACAATACCAGTTAGTCCCTGAACATATTCAGAATTATAGAAATAAACTCTTTGCTACAGCAGCCAGTGCCTCCCATTCTAGCTATGAGCCAAACTACAAGCCATGCAAACATTAGTTTCTTAAATGGCAATCTTTCTACACAGAGACCTACACAAGTTTTAATAACACAGGCAGGAATTGGAGAATATCCTCCTGAGCGAGGTATCACAAGCCCAGCAAGATAAGGAGAAGATGTATTCACTCATTAGTGTACCTTTATCTTTAAAAAAAAAAAAAAGGTAAAGAACACCCAAGGTGCAAACCACAACCACTGAACAGCTTGGGATCTGAAAATTATATTTAATATAGTCTTCTGCTGTTCATTCAATCTCATCACTATTCATTCTACATAATGGCATTGGTACATATTTCTTCCTTTTTCTTTCACTTTATTTTATTTTATTTTATTTTTTTTTTAGAAAATAGTCCTTTCTTCTATGTAAAAAAATGTACAAAACAGATCATTAAAAAACTGTCATGTCGAAATAATAATAATAATAATGGACAACCTATCTCAAGGCATTCAAAACAAATCACTGCACAAAATAAAAAAAATTGTAGCACCTAAATTAATATCTTCCTATAATAGGACCAGAAGAGACATATGTTTGAGAATTTCTAATTAAAGTTCTATGACATCAAAAAGAAATAGCAATCAAGAAACTAAACTGGGGCCTTATGGATACAGTAACATTTGAGATTAAGCAATTGAGTTTGAATCTTACATGATAGTATGAAAACCTTCATTCAATAAATACCTTAAATTCCCTTTGCCCTAGTCTCTGCACCTGTAATCGGACAACAATTCCTACTACATATAGCTTTGTATCTCTAAAGTCAGGGTCTCACTATGGAGCCATTGTAGGCCTACTTATCTATGTGGAGTAAGATAGCTTTTAACTCACAAAGATTCAGCTGTCTCCAGCTCTCAAATTGGAGACTAAAGGAATGTGCAACCATACCTGGCCACATGCAGCTTGTATAAAGATTAAATAAACTACATAAAAACTTCCATAAGCACAATGACTATACAACAGGGTTAAGGTCTTATATATTACTACATCCTGTGATAAATCTATGATGATTAATATGGGATGATCTTATCATAAATCAGATACAAATTAATTATAAAGTAGAGCATTTTTCAGAGGCACTCAAATAAAAAGTATAATTTAGTAGATGATAAATTAAGTGGGAAAGGTTTTAAATGAGTCATTGCCTTTCTGAAGGAAAGAAAAATGTAGATCTATGTTTTGCTTTATACTAAAATAAATTCCATAGTAATAAAAACATTTTAACAGGAAACCAGAGCAGTAATAAAATACCTACAGAACCTTAAGAAAGGATGGAAATCTCTCTTTTTACTTAAAGAACAAGCCATTAAGAAAATAATTGATAGGTATCATTTAATTAAAAAATAGTTATTTTCCCTAAAACTCATAAACAAAAACCTGTGCAGTTAATTGTCTTAGTATGTTAAAATTTACTTATAAAATAAAATGAAAATTATAGATACTCTGAGATAAAGGGGTTAGAAATCATTTACAAAGGAAAGACACAAATGGCTAAAGAAAAGAAGTGGGGCACTATCAATAGTCATTACAAAAACCCTAGCTTAACAAATATCAACCTATTGCTTTTCCTCCTGCAAGTTAACCAGTTTTATTTATTTCTTTATTCAGGATTGGAAATGAAATCAGGCTAGAATAATCTTGCATATTGCTAAAAGAAAAGGCCAGGTATATATGAAGAAAATGCTGTACATGTATCAAATTGTTTTTGAAGATCCAATTATATGGAAATTATTTGATAAATAGATACATATGTGGTCTGTCATAGAACATTATTTGGAAATAAAAACAGAATGCTAATGCATGTTATGACTTGGCTAAAATTTAAATCTACAATTTATATTAATTGAACATAGCCACTCACCGAAAGCTATATATTGTATGATTCCGTTTATATGAAACATCCACAATAGGTGATAATGTCAAACAGTGAGTAAATAGGTTAGAAGTCAGCTGGGACTGAGGCTGAGTGACGGAAGGAGACTAATAATGACCTTCTGTTTAATAGAAAAACCCTAAAATTGCCCTGGATGATGGTTATAGATCTGGAACTGTATCCACAACTATTGATTTCTATATATAAGAGAATTGCATGTTCCATGGATATTTCAGTAACACTATAATTTTTAAAATTCCACTGATAGAACTCTATAATTCTACAAGTACAGCTAAGAAAATGATTAGAGACCTTTGTGGGAAAAATGTAGGTAGGCTGATACTGCCTCAAACCCTTGCTGAATCACAGGTAAATTCCTGAATATGTAATAATGTGGATATAATTAATATCATTTAGTGCATTCACATGATGGAATACATACCAAGCAGAAATAATAGAGTAGAAGGCCATTGTACATAAGATTTAAGTTATAGACAATGAAATGCTAAACAAGATAATAACCATGATAAATCTCAATCATATATATGCATATAAGATATGTTTATTTATATTAGAGGAAAATTACTAGGCAAATGTCTACTTGTTACAGAATATACCTACTTCCATTTGATAATACAGAAGGGAAATTTAAAACTTTCCTGGTTAGTCCTTCCCTTTGTGTGGTGGTGTCATTGTTCAGAAAATGTGCCACGGCCACTTTCATTCACTCATTGTTGAGCAGGACCTAATTCCCATCAGTAAAAATACTTTAGTGGCGGTGCCCTGCATCATCATGGCCTACCTACTGCAATACTCTCTCAGTAAAGGTAGATAATAAACAAGCAATTAAGAGTAGGAATGATGAGTAAGAGGCAGAGAAGAAAGAAGGTCCTCACATAGAATATAATGAGTGACTTAGCTAAGTGCCCAGAGTTCATTGCATGGAGAAGTATTCAAGGTGAAAGAGAAGATATCACTATCTTTGGAATAACATAGACTGAGTTTATAGTGACTGATTTTCACTAATTTAAAGCATGGTTCTCTCTAGGGCTGGGGAGATGTCTCAGTCATCAAGTACTTGGCCTTAAAAGGGAGAAGACCTGTGTACTGATCTGTAGAACACATGTGGAATGCCAGGCATGGAGCACAAGATTATAATCCCAGGGACAGTGAGAGAGAATGCAGAGACAGCAAACTAGCCTACTCGGTTAGGCAAAGTTCTGGCTCTTCTAGAATGCCTGTCTCAAACTGAAGGTCAAAGACACAGAGGAAACATTATCTGTGGTTATCCTCTGATGTCTACACATGTGTGTACATGTACCCACACATGCATGAATGTGTACATACACACACCATACCACCCCCACACACCTTCACTATCACCTTCCTTTCAACAATATTTTCTTATTTATTTATTTCTCTCTTGATTTGGAGAAGGATGTTCTGAGAATTCTTCTATCATTATTTATTGACAATGTGGATCATGAATGAATTTCTGCCCTTTGATCTCATCATTAACGTGTATCAGATAATAACAGTATTATTCTATACAAAGAAAATAAACTTACCTACTATATGATGCACAATATTAAGTATTTTTATATTTAACATGTGTTTGAAAAAGATAAAACCCTATCAGTTGTAAAGAGTAAATTGTTTGAGAATATGTTTTCTGTTATAGGTAAACCCCCCAAATAAAAAGATTTAACATTTCAAATCTTTACCTCTCAATGATCATAGTTGCCACTAATTATTTTTATGTGTCTCTGTGTTTGGCAAAATTTCTGGAATGATCACATACATTTACATCTGCAGACACCAAACACTAGGAAAAATAAGCCTACTGTTTTCAGTATCCTCAATCTTGTCTATACTCTATACTGAACCAAGATTTAGGGCAGAAGAGCATTCTGTTTCATGTTATTGCATCAAGGTTTACTCTCACCACATCTATCAAAGAAAGAAGCTAAAATTACATTGCCTTCAAAACTCAGTGAACTGTGAATTCAAGCACTCCTCCAATTTTATTTTATTTGTGGGGTTGGGGAAAACTTTTTATCTGTTTGGCTTACTGTCACATGACTGTTTTATTTTGAATGCAGGACATCCCCTCTCCCCCATCCTCATGTCTTTGAACATCTGGTGTCCAGCCAGTGGTACTATTTGGAAAGGTTGTAAGATCTTTTAGACAGAAGACCCAAAAGTGGAGCTTAAGAGTTATAGCTCAAGTATCTCTCTGCTTCCTGAATCCCAGAGACAATTATTCTCAGCCACCATGCCTTCCCTGCCTTTAGAAACTGAGCTAAAATAAATCTATCTGTAGGAATTTTGTTCCAGCAAGGAAGATAACATGCCCTGGTACCTGGAATGTCATATACTGTCTTTTGATGTTTATTTGTTGAATGACAAGAAAAATTAATTAAATTATTTAAGTTTTCATTTCAGCTCATATCACCTGATAACTTTCTCAGAAGTTAAGAACATGAAGAAGAAACCATGGGTAGATATAATAAACACAACAATGTTATTAAAAATTATGTACTTATCTACTGTCCTCTTTTCATACAGTATGTGTATCTGTGTATGTATGTGTGTATGACACTGCCATGTGTGACATCATTGTATGAACCAATTCATTATGCTTTCTATTCCTGCAACTTTACCCTGTCAATCTGTCACCTTGTTTATTTCTACAATAGGATGTCAACAAGGTTCAAGATAACTAAAACCATAGAGGTAGAGAAGAGCAGCCGAAAGTGTCTTGGTTATAAATTATATAATCAGTAACAAGTCATCCAGAGTCAGCAGCACCTGCCTCTGAGTGGGATATTTTAGGCTGGGCCATAGGACACAACAGTCAGCCTTTCTTTACCCCATGCCCTATTTGGCTTTTTTCTCATTTTCCTTGCATGCTTCTATGTTAGAAAAGTCATTGTAGCACATGAAAATCAATAAAAATTCAATTCCGAATAATAGTTCTTTGCAGCTTGGCAACACCAGGGAGTTATCAGCTCATTCAATGTACTGGCAGTTAATGCAATGAAATAAAAATAATTTACTCATTCAAACCAAATCAGCCAGTGAAAAATCATAGACATTTTTTAATAGTCATAGTCAAAGCCATTTGTTAAGAAGCAGGAGGATAACACGGTGTCCCATCAGTTCTCCAGCTACACTGGTTTCAAATTGGGTATGAATCTTACCCACTGTGGTTTTTTTTTTTTTTTCAGAAGAAACAACAAACCACATTTGTCATACATAAAAGGAATCTGTAACTCAGTCAAATGCAGATCATTTGTTGTAATAAAAGGGCTGATTCAAATGCATAGCAAATGCCCAGCAGAAAATGGAAGTCAGAGCCCAGTGCCTCTATTTGGTTCTGCCTCAGTCTGGGCCCTAAATAGTAATGGCCTGAGAAGTCAGTTACTGACTCCAGTTCCCCAGAGAAGCATATAAAAAGAACCCTGCTTGGTGACAGCACACTATCTGTGCCTCTCTGGTCAACTTGACTAAAATTCTTAGATTCTCATGACTCATTGATGCCAGATTATTCACACCATTCAGTCATCTTGTCTTGGGTCTTCCCGGTCTGATTGCTGCTCTTAGAAGTTCTTGGGTAATAACTGGTCATAAGACAGACTTCCACATGAAAATTCTGACATGCCAGAAGTTCTAATATCCCTGAGTATTACATCAATAACTAACTCCTGCTAGTAAATCCTGTAGCAACAGGAGAAGGCCATTTCCACTACAGATGAGCTAACATGGTACTCTCCATGTGACATCCTCCCTCAGGGCTTGACAGTTGGCTGACTCTACCCACTGACACCCTGTGATATTTGGCCAACGTAGGGAGGCCTGGCACATAGAGAGGCTCCGCAAACCATGATCATAAAATTACTTGTGATACTTTGTGTCTTGTAATCCTGCGGAGATGGCTGTCATTCATAAAATATTTTATGACTGCATGTCTGTCATTAATTACCTTTGCAGACTATTAGGTAGCAGTCACAGTGCAGGGGAATAGGTCTGGCTTTGCCTGCAGTAGGGATACTTGTGGTAGCTAGACACAGCTTCCAGTTTGTGAAAGTCCTTTGACAACTCAAGCTTACTACTGAGCTCCTCCCAGCAAAGCACATTGCACAGTGTTTGGCTTCTCTTGTTTACAAGAACAAAAAAGAAGTCTCCAAAACCTGAGAATATGTTTTAATTGGGAAGCTATAATTCTTAATTATGGATTTGAGAGAGGTGAAAATCAAATATACATTAACTTTTGGCTTCGTTCGTAAAGAACCATACCTCAAAAAAGATAATGAGATAATGTCCATATGTAAAATGGACACTCAATCACTTAAGGCAGGGAAGAGGTCCAGCAGAACTCCATCATCTGGGTTGCTCCTAAGTCCTTTCAGCACACACTTTGTATTTCATAATCTATCTCATCTCAGCCAGTCTCTTCTTAGTATTCTGTCAAGGTGAATTTAACTATTACATGGCCATGAGGGCCTGCTTGCCTTGTGCTTTTTCACTTTTTGTTACCAGTACCAATTACTTCTTTTTAGCATCAGATCATATTCAGACAAGCAATATTCATGAATGAGACTCCATAATAAGCAATGTATGGAGCTACTTGTAGGTATATATTCTTAGCCCAGTGGGTATATGAAGTATACATGTAGTGCACGGAAGGACCAATGTGACAGAAAAACACTTAGCGTGATTTTCTCCAGGAAGGAGCTACAGGTGGCTGTGCTACACAAAAAAAACACACAGGTTAAAAATTTCTTGTGTTTGCTTTGTCTCCAAGTGATAAGGAATAAATTTCTGATCTTGATTATATTAATGTTGAAGCCTCACTGAATTATACTAAAACTTTTTAACAGTCTTTGACAGAAAAATATATGAAAATCTTCAGAAGCTATTAGCTGAAAATATAGCATAATTTAAGGTTTTAAATAAAATAGATATAAGTAATGGAATATTTTATATATTCTTTTATCATGCCCCTTGGAATATTATAGGGAGAACTTACCTATAAATTCCATATTCTACATGGTAGTATGACTGCTCTTTTTTGCAATGCTAATGGGAAAATTGAGTTCTAGGTGAATACAGATAACCAGCAGCAAATCAAAGTACTTTTGATGAAAAGAGACAAAAACCAGATACAGTGGCAAAATCGTCAGCTTTTCTGGGCTGCTCAATTCCCAAGCAGTACAAGCAGGGTTCATCTTCCTCCTGTTAGAATTCCCAACTTGAAGATGCTTTATTCACACCTACAAGCAGTAGCTTGCAGTTCAGCATCTTGATGAGCATTCCAATACACAATGAACTCCATGGTAGATGGAACCAAGTTTTAAGAATGACACAGACATGAAGAATCATCCCTGACTTTCCTACATGACCTTCATAGCCCTCTACAGGAAATTATAGAGTTATGAACTTGAAATGAGTTTCAGAAGAAATGACCTAAATATAACCCTAAGCATTCAATGCTCACCACCTTATTACAATTCAGTACCATGACTGCAGAGAGAAAAAATAAAAAAAATAAAAGGAAGAAAGAAGTAAAAAAGAAAAGTCAACCCTTCAGCAAGCAGAAACATATTTTAACTGCATTGTTAGATCTTTGATATTTTCTCATCCTGAATCTCTCTGAGGTGAGCAAGGTTATCTAGGACAACATCTACCCAGGATTATGAGTCCTGAAACAATAGATTGGCCACTATATGTAGCACCTGTCCTTACCCCATAATTTATCTCTGCAGGAAGAAAAAAACCCATTTGCTTTCCTTAACCCTATCTTACTACATTATGAAGGATTCAGTTAATCATTTAGACCAAAACGTGTTAGAGCCAAACGTACAGTAGATGTTAAATATTACAAGAAGACATAATAAAAATTACACATGAAATAAAAGTAACAAAGAAAGTTAATTACTTGCTCTTGAGACTATTTTCCAGGAAAAGAGAATCAAAAAAGAACCAGGATCAACTGTTGAAAGCTGAGGAAGAAAAATGCCCATCATGGCTTCAGCAGAGAGAGGAAGTACTGGGGTATAGATGTGGGGTTATTTGGAGAATCATTTAGGAGGATTGAGCTGTGGGAATAGCATAATCCAGTTTTTTTTTTTCTTTTTGCCAAATTAAAAAAGTACAGTGATTCTTCAAGAATTTTATAGAATGTAATTTGATGATAATCATTTCCACTCTTGCCTCTAAATCCTTCCAGATCCACCTGCATACTGAAATTTTTCAACATCATATCTCCTTTTATTTTTTTATAAGCTAAGGATTTGTACTATGCATGTATTCAAGGATGGGGGCAATCCACTGGCGCATGGTGAGCATACTAGGAATTTTTCTTTTAGAGAGAACTGACTCTCCTTTTCCCCATAGTTCCTCGGTTGGGGTGGAGACTAATGAGCTCTTCCTGTCTCCATGCTAGACTGTTGACTGGCTTGATCTTGTATAGTTCTTATGCACATAATAACAGTTTCTATGAGTTCTTGAGAGCAGTGATTCAGTCATGTTCAGAAGATTCTGTTTTCCTCTGGTCCTCCCAAAACTCTGGTCCTTGAAATCTTTTTGTTCCTCTTTTTGTAATGGCCCCTAAGTCTTAGATGATGGGCAATATTGATGGCAAGCTTGCAGTTTAAAAAACTCATTAAATTTTTTTTTGCGTGTGTAGAAAATGATCTTAAGGCAGTACAGTGGAAGGGGTGGGAGAGGAGGCAGAGTAGAGCATAATAAGATAATCAGATCTAAAGTATGTTTTAGAGGCATATTTATTCAGATTTGTTGCTGAATGGTATGCGAGAAAAGGAAAGCAGAGTCCAGATAGTTTCAATGTCTTACTAAAAGAAGATGAGAAGCTATTACTGAATCAAAAAGACCAGAGTATTAATGTGTTTATAGCAACATGGGAGGAAGTTATATTGAGTATGAAACATGTACTATATATTCAAGAAAATGTGTAATGCAGGTAGGTGATGGAGAAGTTGGGACAGGAAATGTAAGATTGAAGATAATCAGCAGAAACACAGGACTGAAAGGCATGAAGGGGAGGACTTTTCCTGGGAATAGTTGTAGATTATAGTGTTAAGGTGCTCAAAGATGGAGCCCCTGAATAGCACACTACTTAGAGGTGACAAAAAAATCTACCAAGAAAACTCATGTGGTCATTAGGAAGAAGGAAGGCAAAAAAACTGGAAAATAACAGAGCATTCATGTCCTTCCTACCAAGGATTATGATTAAGATAGTTTTGAGAAGAGCTGAATGACCTTAATTTCTGAGTTTCTCATACCAATATCATCTGTCATGAGTCTCAGCAATCAGTAGAGTTTAAGCTAGTTCGCTGAGTCCAATCTTCTGATTTGATTTCATCATTCATCTTTTGTTCCTATTTCTTCTCTGCAAATGTTTACAAAGACAGTCTTTTAAGTCCTCATTTTTGCATTAGAGAATCATCTATCCCTGAAATGGTTACCTCCAGACATGCTCTAGGTCTCCCTTACTTGTCCAATATGGGAAAGAGGCTTCCAGCTCTATCTTATGTATGTCAAACAAATCTTCCTGCAAATTCCAAAGTCTATACATCTTATCTTACTTCTTTCTTTAGCTGTCCTGGATCAATGGAAGCTCTCATGTCAAAACTAGTAGACACATCTAAACTCTTCCCATAGTCTTTAGATAACACTGAGATCTTGATTTTTTTTCCCCTCATCATTATCTCCAATTTATCATGGACCACTGAACTTCTTTCCTCCTTCTATCTGTACCTTCCTTGTGGGCTTCTCTTTCTCTCCCCTCTGCTCTTATGGAATTCCACTCATAAATCACCATCGTTTCTATTCGAACCAGCAGTTTTAGAGCTGGAGAAAACACCAAAAATAAATAAAAGTATCGTAGGTATTCCTGTTGAAATCTCTTTCTCCTGTATTTCCAGCAGACAATTTTCCTAATCACTGACCTTCCAAGGACACTAACTTAAGACTTTGATGTTTATCTTATATCCTGAGCTTCAGGCTCAAAAGTATCACTGCATGATTAAGAACAGTTCATTGACTACCATATGGGTCATGCATATTTTCACACACCATGATCAAACACTAAACTTGGTACTTTGTTCCGGGAACTTATTTTTTCTGCTGTATTCATAATTATACTTAATAGAATAACTAGAAATTCAGCTACTTAAGTCAGAAACCTAGAAAATCTCATACTTAATATAAAGTTCCCAAATTGGTCCTCAGTTCTATATTTCAGGAGCCACATGCTCATGTTAATGTCCCTTTGCAAATTCCTTTCCAGATAAATCCTCAGTCTTTCTCAAGAATTATGTTTCTTAGCAATGCACAAAGTGTGTCTTGGGACCCTGAGCTTATCAGTTGTCCTGACGGGTTCTACATGCACACTGAATATATCAGTAGCCATGCACCACTGTATATTTTTATTTACACGTGTATATCTCTCATTACACTGTGAACTCTTCAAAGAAAGAAACAATATTTTATTCTTGGGATACCCAGAATATTCAGGTTACTGAATGATTTACAGATGCTCAATTCTTCTCTTAAGTTAGAAACTCACTGCAATTTAGGAAATTTCTGGAATGAAATCCTGTTTTTCCCTGCTTAGGCAGAAAGATATGCCACCAACCTGAGAAGAATCACTAAGCACAAAAAGCATGCAAAGACTAAGAGCTTAATTTCTTTCTGTTGTTATTGTTGGTTTGGTTTGTTTTCTAACTGTTGGTGTGTCAGAAGGTTTACTTAGTGGAAAGACTGAGTATTGATTGAAGTAAAATCTATATTCTCTTTGCCAATAAAGCTTTACTGTAGCTTTTATAGAAATGGCCATCTTTTAGAGAAATTCGAGGTGAATTTAACTAAAGGAGTACAGACTGAATTAACCTGTGACTTCATTGAAAGACAGAGACTGTATTTCTGCAGATTCTTCTTGGTTAAAATAATGACTAGCAATAAGTAGCATGAAGGAACATTATCTGAGGAAATTTCATTTCTCTCTAACACGTTTCTTGTCGGTAGACCCTATCTTTAAGGTTGTCACTCATAAACATGTATATGTTAAACAAAAGTAAACTAATTTCTATCAGTATTATGTAAACAAATTGCTCCTTTTTCACACAAACATAGCTTCTTAGAGATTTCAGTTTTTTTATAATCCATGCTGAAAAGCATCTATGGGCAAGGGAGGCAGGCCCATCTGTGGATGCTATCTAGAAAGAAGGGACATACCAAGTACCTTTGATGATTAAAGTTGTAGTATCAAAATTCATTTATAATTCAACATTCTGTCCCATAACCAATTATTTATATTATCTAAGAGAAGTATATACCATAATATATCCATGGTATATTTGGAAAGTAAACGTAAAGTAAGTTTTGAAATATTAAAAACAAATTATATCTGTACAAAGTATATACATTTATGTTATTATTCCCTAAAGTTTAAACAATAAATAAGAATATAAAATTCATACAGATTAACAGGAAACATTGAAGAACTCCAAGAACCACAAAAGAATCTCCAATCCAAAATGATCCTAAATCTGATTATCAAAAAAAAAAATGTATGAACTTGGAGCATTTCTGATCTTGGATGTATGGGTTGATGATGTGGGATAATGCTCTTGGTACACTGTAAAGATTTGTCACTCTTTGGTTTATTAAAATGCTGATTTGTCAGTAGTCAGGCAGGAAATATAGGTGGGATGTCTAGACTAGGAGAATTCTGGGAAGTGGAAAGGGAGAACAGCAGATGGTAGCTGGATGCAGAGGAAGCAAGATGATTATACCTCACTGAGAAAAGGTACTAAGCCACATGGCTAAACATAGATAAGTATTATGGGTCAATTTAAGTGTAAGAGCTAACTAGTAATATGCTTTACCAACTAGCCCAGCAGTTGCTATAAAATTAAGCCTCTGAGTCAATTATTTGGAAAGCAGTTGCTGGGTATTTGAGAGTTTTTGTCTGGAACAGAAACTTTTGACTACAGGATGGAGATGCTCAGTGAGTAAATTAGATGCAGTTACTACAACATCTAATTGATTCTGAAACCTAAAACCTTCTGGGCCCAAGGCTTTCAGACAATGCTCATTCAGTATATATGCAATACTGTAAGCAATCCAAAGGTGACTTTCAGAATACAGAAGGAGGTGCGAGTATGATGCCATTTATCATAAGGCACTCCAGCAACCAAGGGTTTAAACCGTAGGACCCTAAAATCCTATAGATAATGAGGGCTTCAGACAGATCAACCAACTGATCTGGTGGCTTCTCTAGTGTCTGTTATTCCAACAGCATTTTGAGAAAATGGTTCAAAATGAACTCTTGTGTCACAAGTTTTTTAATGTGATTCTTCCAATGTCTCCTTACATGTATGTGCAGATTGTACATGTTTAGAGAAACATATTGAAGCAGTTAGTATCAATTCATCATATGAGGAGACATCTCATTTGCTTTCCCATTGCTGGTGATATTAGACTAATCACTTAGGTGAGGTAGAGGATGGTGAGATTTTCCACTACAAGTTTACTACTATCTTCTTTATGATTTATAAGCAGATAAGGGAAAAGACTGAGATTATATAAACATGACAAGAAGGCTAAAATTTTTACCCATAAATTTTGGCCTCCATTACACTTCTTGTCAATATTTACAAAGATTATGATAGACATATTTATTTCATACTAATTAAGAAGTGTCCCACTCCTTTCTTTATTCTATCTCTCTCTGTCCCTGTCTCTCTGTCCCTGTCTCTCTGTCTCTGTGTCTGTCTCTGTCTCTCTCTCTCTCTCTCTCTCTCTCTCTCTCTCTCTCTCTCTCTCTCTCTCTGTGTTCATATGTGAATACACCTGTGTAGAAGTGGAAGCCAGAGGTTGACATTAGTTATATTCCTTGGTTGTTCTTAACCTTAATTTTTAATTCAGAACCTCTCACTAAATTTGGGGCTCACCAATTGGGTACACAGACTAAAGTTTCTTTTGTTTTTGCCTTTCTAGTTTTGTAATGTGGATGTATACCTCCAGGCTCAGCTGTATATAGGGTACGGGGTATCTGAACTCCAGATTCTATGTTTCTGTAGTGCATGCTTAGCCATAAGCACTCCCCACCTAGACAGTTGCTTCTTTGAACTATTCATATTCAATCAATGTGAATTTACATAATGGATCATAATTCTTTACTATGATTTTGTCTATGCTCAAATTATCCAAGCAAATAAAGCTTCCTTCTGTGTGGCTGCTTTTATTTTGTATAAGGAAAAAACTATACTGCAGGTCATTTGACAAAATAACTGACCACTATGCTTCCAGACCATATGTCACAGAGAACAAAAGAAGACTGAAGAATCACTTGAGTTGCAAAAAGCAAAGGAGGTTTCACACCCACTTTAACATGAGAACTAGAGTTCTGTTCCAAAACATTTCTTCACATTGGCAGAGAATGAATAGCTATTTAAGTTGGGTAATAGTATTCTATCAAAGATTTCTTATAATTAAACTATTGCTATGTCATGAAATGTACTTAGTAAGAAAAATGAAGGAAGAAATGGTATTGTAGAAAAAAATACCAAAAATGTCTGCACCAAATATATATATATATATATTAAATATATATAGTGGTATATATATAATGGTATATATAATGGCATGACATATGTCACTCAAAGACAGTGTAAAAATATACATTATAATGGAACTGAAGAATTCATGTTGCCACTGACATCAAGGCTGTCATCACATCAATAGCTTTAGGTATCTGCATGACTTTTGTAAACAACCCTGCTATAAGGCCAGTTGTGCAAGCATTCAGACATACAGCTGTCTTGTGCATAACATTCACATTTATAGGTAACTGAAGGCTTACTAATCCATTGTTTTAATTATAATTTTAAAGTAAATTCCTACTTATTAAAAATGTATCTAATTTACAACTTCTTTTAAATTAGATACAACTACGGCAAAGTAGGTTGGCCGTAGTTCTTCTATATTGTAATTCTCATGAAATGCCTGTTCTATGCCACCTGGTTCAAAAAAGTACAAAACAATGATGCACTTCTCAAAATAAATCCCATTGTTGAGTAGGACAAGTCCGTAGATATAAACATAGAAAGAGTGGTAACAGTAATCAGGGTCAGTATCAACATAAAGATTTTCAGTAAGTGGCTTAAGGAAATTCCACGTAGCATGCCATAAAGTTTGTTAAGGACTATTATGTCAAAATTTTATTTGCAATAGGTCTTAATATTGACTGTGCTCTCCATTTAGCTTGATGACCTGGAATATGTGTTTACTTTTAGAGTCCTGGGATTATAGGCTATTTATGGAGTCCAGAGAATCATATTGAGGATCCCTTAAATGCCAGGCAAGTACTCTATCAATAGAGCAACACCCCTTGCTCCTTATATTTCAAAATGTATAAACAACTGTACTATCCTCTATCTTACCTAATGCTCTAACATAACTATATATTCTCAAATGTCACTGCTAGATGCATACACCTTGCTTCTCCATGTGCAGTACACAAGAAGCTGTTGTAGGAGGAACACTAATCCACCACTGGTCATGTCTCTATCCCAGCACCTACTTAACATGTGTCACCTTACTACCTACATTGAATGATACTGCTGCTGGCTTTGTAACAAAACTAGTCCTCTCCAAAATTGTATATTACAAGCTTCCAATATGTATGTAGGCTTCCAAGGCCAGTTGTTTCTTTTTCTTATACAACTGCTACATCTATGAGACAATTTTTCAGAGCTGGTTTCACAGGTGTTATGTTCCATGTAATTGTCCAAAGTTCCATGCATGATTTAATACCCTGCTTTCATGCATGGTCCAAACTGTTAACTTTTAAACATGGAGCTTTGTTCATAGTGCACAGGGGCTCAGGAAGTATGCTCCCTGCTCTGCTTCTGTAAGCCTACATGGTACCTTTGAGCAACCCTGACCCTCATTAACATAGAGCTTGGCAAGGAAACAGCATTTGCATGGCTTCAGGTGGATACAACCCCATTCTTTGGTGTGCAACCTAGATACTGGACTGCAGCTGTATTTCAGCAATCATTCTTCCTGTGACTAGATGACTTTATGTAGTTATCCAGAGGCATAGACTCTCATATCCTTCAATAATATCCTATAAGTTAATATGAGGCTATAAGAAATGATTGACCTTTGGAAGAAAAGTATAATATTGTCTTTCTTAAATTTAGAGACATTCTTCCATGAAAAGAGAAAATAAGGTTTCAAACTTTTGCTCAGTTTATACTAGGTATTGAAGACTGGTGTGTGTTGCCAGACAGTCCTGGAGCAGAGCAGGCAGTGTAAGCTGCTGAAGTCACATGTGTCAGTCAAAGAGTATCATTGTTGTAATGCTTTATCACTTCATTTCCCTTTCGACTGCTGCTTTACTACTGTGCTCATGATTAGCAGTCAGCTCTGGACAAGAGAAGTCAAAGATAATTCTTCTGTGTTCTCATTAGGTATAGGCTCACAAAGAAACCAGACAGCTGGGCATCATCATAATAAACAACCAACAGATGCCCTTTCATGAAGAGGAGTCAGGCATTTTTGTGGATGACATCACTGTTTAAGAAGATATCTACTACAAAGGTGATATTAAGGTCTGCATGAGGCTCAGAAATAACAACATAAAATGTAGGCCTATACCTACATTTGGTATAGTTCCAATAATGTTCCAATAATGTTGGAACCTTGAGGCAGTTTATAATTTAAACAGAGAAGTGAATTCACAGATAAATTAAAAATGACTATGGTTGTAAATATCATAATTTTCTCATAACAAGAATGCTGTGGAATGACAGAGACAGACACTTGGATTTGTGGAATTTGGAAGCTGGGAGTACTGAAGAATAGTTTTTTTGATGCCTAAATTAATCTATGAGGTTGGTGATGTCATCGGGATCAAGAGATTAGTTAAGCTGGGTTCTGTGAATAAGGCAGCAAGTATGATAATTCTCAGATACAGGCATAAAGTAAGAAAAAAAGAGATAGAAAAATGAGACTGTGCATGTGCTCTAGGGAAAGTAATGAACATAGGCAAAACAAAGGCATGGAAAAGAAGCCTCACAACTCTGAACCTATGTGTTTGCATCCAAGCATCTAAGTCAGTGATTCTCAAAATCCATAATACTGCAACCACTTAATAAAGTTCCTCATGTTTTGGTAACTCCCAAATATAAAACTATTTTGTTGCTACTTCATAACTGTACTATTAGTACTCTTGTGAACCATAATGTATCTGTCTCATATGCAGGATATCTGATATGTGATCCCTGTGAAAAGTTATTCTATCCCCAAAAGAGTCGTAACTCATAGGTTGAAACCCACTAATCTTTTATTTTAAATATGTATTTTTAATTTAAAAAGGATTTTCCCATGTATACCCTTGCTTCACTTCCCTTCCCCCTCCCAATCCCTCCCAGTCCTCCCTCAGTCTCCTCCCTCCCATCTCTCCCTCTGTTCTCCAAAGAGTGGAAAGAGTGCCAAGGTGAGTCAGTTCAGTCTGGTGTATCCATTTGAGGTAGGTTCGATTCCTTCATCCCAATATTAGGGCTGGGTTAAGTGTTCCTCTGTAGGGAATGGGCTACAAGATGCCAATTGATGCACAGGAACATGGTCTAATAGTACTCCACAAGTTTCCACATACTGCCTGGGCCATTTGGCAATCATCTACCTTTGGAGGATTTAATTTCTTTTCCTGAAGATTTCCCAGTGGTAGTTTTTGATTCAGTGAGCTCCTCAAAGCTCTAGCCAGTCATTTCTGTGAGTCTCCTCCAGATCCCTTTGCTCATATACATTCTTCTTTCTCTCTCTCTTTAGCTGGATCTAAGCAGTACCATTAACTCAAGTGGAGTCTAGTAAGACTATCATGGGAAAAGACAGGCATAAGATGTTATATCTGAAAGGTGTACAGACATTTATTTATTCCTATATTTAATTTTGCAGGTAGGAGGCAGGGGGCACTGGCAGTTATCAGTATATAAAAATATGTATTTAAGCTAGAAAGCCCAGATGCTCAACTGAAACAACTTAATGTCTTTTTTTCTTCAGTTTTCAAAAGGAAACTACCACTAAAAGCAAAGGAAAATAATCCTGTTTTCACTATAGCATGTAGGTATAGAGAGCTCCCTGACTATAAATGAGATTTTTCTAATTTTTTTATTTATTCTTGGTACAACTGCATAGATATTTTAGAAGCATCTCAAAAGACATCATATTTACATTTTATTCAGCATGAATCAAATTATGTTTGTTTTTTTTTTTTAAATTCAACAAAATAGTGGTTTCCTACTGTGTATTCTTCCAAATGACAAACTTGTTAGAACAGGATCAACTATAAGATGGAAATATTTCCTCTATTTTTCTGCCCCAAATTAGTCAAAGTACCCAACTGTCAAGAAGGGTTTGCTTGACCAAGGGTTTAAAGCTATAGGCACAACATCTCATTGGCAGATGAATGAGAGAGAGAAAAACAAGGAAGAAAAGATAGCACTAAGCCGCCAAATGTTCACCCATGAAAATAAACAACTACGAATAATTAAGTATTCCTGGTTTTGACAGTGGTCCAGCAGCAGATGCCACAGCATGCTGTCTTCTGCAGCCCAGCTGAACCAGACGGATGAGGGAGGGCTTGTGGGAGTTGTTCCCTAGAGACAGACTTGTGCCAGCTTGGTGGGGGTCAATGTAGGCTGGCTTTATTTATCTATTTTTACCTTACTAAACTCACTGTGGTAACTAGGTCTCTGCTATTTCCAGCCCCTAGGAGTTGATGGCCAGCCAACTTCTCCCAGTTATAACATAGAGTAATTATGGGAAAACAGTTAAAATGGATGTCAGGCACACTGGTTCCCAATACAAAGTGTGTATACACTAGATCTTGACCATGAGGAGGTTCCCAATTGACTCATAATTGAAAGAGAGGGGAAAACAACTGCCACTTTCCTTAAGAAAATACTCAGGTACCCATAAGGGTTTCTACTGTAATTCTTGAATTTCTATTTAGCAGAAGCTAATTCACAGGGCTTATATACCAAAAGGAGTACAATGCGTGGACAGAAGGAGCCTGTAGTACTCTGCTGGGTTATCATCACTTCAGTCAAGCTGTCCACAGTTGAGCAAAAAACATGTAAAATGCTAAACAAGTAAATATAAAACTCCTCAAAGAGTGTTCCATCACGGCATGTTCATCTTTGTAAATTCAACATACAGAGCATGAACAAACTATCAGAACTCAAGGCTAGGAAGCTTATTAGAAATTCCTCAATTTCCTGAGTTATCTGAATTTAAATTCCAGCATTGTATAAAGACCAGCTTGGTTACTAATTAACATGATGGTATAAGTTGAGGTTTTGAAAACATCGTGCTTAAGCAAGATATTCTAATGATATCAATTCACTGAATCACAAAATCCTAAACAATATGGACAGTTTCCTGGACCTTCTTCCATAGTCTAATCCAGAAGACCTATTGTAGAAGACACTATTCTTTATCAGTAACCTGTAAAGGGTAAATTTTGGGGAACATATGAGTCATAAAAATCAAGAGAATATTTTTCTTACCATTGCTTCCTGTTAAAAATCAAACAATCTCTAAGCAACACCATCCAGAGAGCCTCCTGATGGTTTTGAGGAGATTAGTAACCATGATCACATCAAGATGCTCCTGTCAGGATGTCCCTCAGCTCAACATCCCAGTTGCCTTGGAGCTTTTGCCCAATGCAATTTAAAATTTGTTAAATCCTTAATGGCTCATTGGCTCAATGCAGGAAGCATAAGGAGCTCAGATGTTGAAATATAACTGTTTACTGAGTATTATAAAAATGATAGTAAATTGTAAATTCCCTTCGGATGATGGTTCTCATGTTCATAAACTTCATTCATCTATCAATGATTATTTAGCACATTAAGATGCCTCTATCACTTAAAAAACAATCTTTAAAAGAAGAAACATGGTAACAATTATATATAATTTGCCTATTCATTTATTGAGAATGAAGAGTATCCTCATGGGCAATGTGCTATTTGCCAGAAGTACTTACACATAAAAATCAGAACTCTTCTTTCTCAGTCTAATAAAAAAGGAAAATTATTTTTAAAGTGTTTTTCCTGGAAGCAAATAAAACATCCAAGTAAGATCCTGAAGGCACCCACATATACTTTTGATGCCACTACACTAGTTAAATTTCAATTTACATTTTAATGCACATTGGTCCCCAAGTCAAATGCAATATTTAATGACAAATCATGTCTTGGCTTGCATAAATAATTTTAAATAAATTAAAGAACCTCTAACTTGCTACATAAGAAGAAATTAAAAATATGTTGCAAACACTCTTAGAGAATACATTAAGTTAGTTGTATAATATAAGCTATAATGATATTCTGACAATTTTTGCCTGAAAAAGTATTTTATTACAAATGAGCTTATCATATAAAAAGGACAATAATATTTTTTTTATAAATCTCCAGAAAGAATTCTAAGATTATTACCAGAAAAGGATCTCATGAGTCTGCAAAGGTCAAATGATTAAAAGGAAAGTGATAGAATGTGGTGTGCCTTTTCTATTATTAATATTCTCTATTTTCCATTTCTATCTTGCTTAGAAGAGCACCAGAGTCAAGGCTAGCTTAGAACACTCATTCAATTAAATTCAGCAAAGAGCAGCACATGTAATAGTTCTGGGGTGGATCAGGTATGCCACAAGATAGCAGATAATGGTAAAAGAGTGCTCACTGGGTCAGCTAGTTTAATTAGTACTCCTGAGTACCATGAGGTACCAACTCACATATGGGGATATTGAGACTCAAGAAAATGAACTATACTGTCCACCTGTACAAAACAAAGAAGAAGCAGAATGAAAATGGAAATGGAGGAGAGATGGAGAGTCTGAGTGCTTCTATCCTGTTCCAATACACATGCAAAATTGTAGTCTGCATGGGTGAAACCCTATGTCAGAAAGGCAAGGTTCACACATGCAATGACTAGGCATTGGAAGGATGAATGTAATGGGTACAGTCAACGTGATGGGAAATAAGAATAGGTGATTTTTGAACCATTCTTTGATGAAATTTACAAACAAAAACAGTGGGTTTGTACAGGCACCTGGCAATCAGGAATTAAGTGAGGAAGAATGGCAGTAAGACACCAGAGGTAGACAGATCAGAGTGATTTCATTTGTAACAGTTTCAAGAATAGATGGCATCTACCTTGCAGAAGAAAGGTAAGACAAAAATGACAGGAGGGGCAAAATTGAAGCTCAAGGGGAAAAAAAAAAAACAACTGAGTAAACCAGGACATTTTACGCTGATCATGTTGAAATCTTTCAAGTTGATCCTCCATTCTGTTTGGATTGAGCACTATAGTTATATACCTTGCCTTAACAAGGGTTGAATGTTCTGGATGTCCTAATGGAGGCCACATAGGGAACACAGAACTAGTCTTATTATGGGACAAATGAATGCACACATACTCTTTCTCTCAGTAGACCTTCTACTTAAATGTCATAAAATATTAGTTGGCTAATTTTAATTAACTAAATACCTACAGAAAAATATTTCCCAAGGCTCTTACAAGACTTATGAGGTGACCTCTTCTTGGTCTATGAGGACCCACATGGCATCCAAGAGAGGCCTCCCATATCACCATTATTGTGAAGGTGAAATGCATATTTTAAGAGGGAGATGCTTCCCCTTTTCAGGTTTGAGGAAGCATGAATGTCTATGCAAATAGCAATTCACTCTTATTCTTAATCCTTAAACCATCAACATCTGCTCTGAAGAATTTCTTCAGCCCTCACATAAACCCCTCTTGTCCCATACTCTTTATGGCACTCTAAAGGCAGCATTTGAATAAAACAACAATAACCATTGATGTCTGCATCTCTGCCATGCACCTCCCACTTCCCAGTTCCCTTCTAAGGTTTTTGCCATCAATCATAGGCATAAAAATGAGGTGCCTAAGGATCTACAGAGGTAAATTAGTGAGGATGGGTGGGATAATGGAAACAAGTAAGAAAATGGATGTGGGTGAGAAATAACACTTAAAGGAGGAGAGGTTTGTGTATTCGCAAATCATATTTAGATTATAAAGACATTGATGGTGAAATATAATGGGCAAATCTTGAGTACTCCCAGAAAAGCAGTTTTCTTCCTTTCTTATTTCCTCATTATTTTTCAAGTATGCTCTTTTTTTTAAAAAAAACATGGGCCAAACAAAAACCCATTTTCATGTTTTAAGATTTGCAGAGAAGACATTTAAAATCAGAATATAAAAATTTATTAATGTATTTGGGGCCTCATTTTTGCAGACTGGCTGGGAAGTAGAATAAAAAGTCATTGCTTAGATCTTCCCATGTACCTCCTCACAAGCTTTGTCATGGATGGGGAGAAGCAGAGTCCATCTGTGTGGGCTTCTTATTCCATGAAACATGTTATCCTGGCATTGTCAAGACTTCTGAATTCTGAAATTCAGACAGACTCTTATGCAAACTGATCTGCTGACTGTCCTCTGGAGAAATGATCAAACATTTAAAATGATATTTTAAACACTAATTTATCAGAGATGGAAAAGTTCACCTTCTCTCTCATCTACTTTCTACAGAAGACCAGAACATCTCCTATGGCCCCTTAAACTGTGTTTAACTCTCGTCCATATCCCTAAGATCCAAGGACATGTCCAAGTACTTACAGGCTATGCGTACAGAAGCTTTCCTACTCTTGGAAGTTCCAAGGTGGCTCCATGCCACACACTGGCACCAATAGTCCTCTGGCCCATGGAAGTCTTCCACCTGCTGCCTGGTGACATTGATGAACACTTCTCGAACCTTCAAGCCTGATGTGGAGAGAGAGAGAGCATTAGGTGAGGACAATGTATTTTTCAATCACAATGCTAAGGTTAGCCAAACCTTTTCTTTTTAATTAAACAATTCTGTTTTTAATCAAGGCAAGTTTTAATTACCGTGACAGTAATATATTACTGCTAATTAAATTCCATGAGCTGAGTAGGCTGTAAAGTGAATACACAAAGTATTATCAGCCAACGTAGTGCCATGCAATAGAACAGCATTCCTATTACATTAACCTGGTGCTCTTAGTCTTTGTACAAAATGTACTATGAAAAATGTATAATGAAGGTAATGTCTAGAACTTAGTTGTCTTCACATACTAAGCTCAGGGACACAACTGTTCTTAGAGTGGTTACAAGGTTTTGTAGCCAAGGAAGGGTCACTGTAATAGTGTGGCTTGAAAGAAAGAAGGTGTGTGTGAGATGGTATGAACAGGCCAGGATTCCAAGAAATGGCCCAAACAGTGGTATCAAAAGTTGAGGACAATGGAGTCAATGGGATTCAAAGCAAACGGATAGGGAATATAGGAAACAGACAAGGTGATATAAATCTAACAACCCTGGCAGAGGACCAAGGAAAGTGCTCAGAGTAATAGCATGAATGGATACAGGGCAGACGTTGAAACAGCAAAAAAGATATATCTGTAAGCTGGGTTTATGAGATTTTTATGAATTTATATTTTCCTTCCAATCATTAGTAATATGCCTTGCACTTCTAACTTGAAAGTTAGAGTATCTTCATGCTTCTGAGCAAGGACCACTGGGTTCCTTCTTTGGGAAGGTTAGGCAACCTTCCCAGAGTGCCAAGGATCAAAGGAGGTATTTCTTCAAGCCAAATCAGTTAACTAATAGCATACAAGGGGGCAGACTTTCCAGGTTGCATCCCTTTCTGTCTCATAGATACTGGCGACACTGGCTTAACTATAGGAATACTTAGTCAAAGCTTTAGTATGAAATCTCATTACCACAGGAAGCTCTAGTTCTTCATTCAATGTACCTGCACATCACCCAAAGATGAAACATGCTCTTCTCTACCCATGTTGTAGACAAAAATCCCAATGGTTTAAAGAGACACCCATCTGTCCATGTCCATATTTTACAGATGGATTAGCTGGTGATTGTCCCTGCTTATGACTTACAAACCAATACTATGACTTTTTAGATTTAAAATGCCTGTTACTGCACTGAATTTCTTGTTCGTAATTATGGAAATAAAATGAACATGAAAAAGAATTGAAGAAAAATTAAAAACCTAATTTGGCTTTCTCCATTTAAATTTAAATGTATACAGGCAGCAGCTGAATTTGCCTTGCTTTATTGCATTCTGTTGTGTTATGGTTGGGTGTTCTTTTGGAGGTCTGCTATTTCTAAAGGAAAATGGAGATGGAGTAGATTTGGAGGAGAAGGGAGGTAGAGGGAACTGGGAGCTGGGGAGGAAGGGAAAAGTATGATCAGGATTACTGTATGAAAGAAAAATCTATTTTCAATAATAAAAAAGGGGAAAAAGTAGCAAAATAAAATCTCAAGAAAAAAACAAACAAAAGCATACACACACACAAAAAAAATCAAAATGACCAAAAGGCTATGGGTGGAATAAGTACAAGCCTGCCATTCCTCGTGGTAAGGCTAAACGCTAAGTAAAAATGTGGTAAATTAGTCACATTCCTGTCCCACAACCAACAACATATTGTTTATAATATGTGATAAGAGACAATTGCAGACATGTAGGCATCATGTATAATTTGAGGTAAACTTCCTAAGACTGGAGAAGACACTGTATACCATTCATCTTTGTGTCTACTGAAAATCCACATTTCCTCTAGTGGAAAGCTCCTATATCTTGCTTTTTTTCTTTTTAGAGACTTGAGTCCTACAGTCTGTGAATAGTTCCAGAGCAAAGAACCATTAACTTTTAGAGGTGATGCTACTATTGCATTTCCACCATCTTTGCATATAAATAAAGGGATGAGGATATAGCTCAAGTAGGAGCATTTGCCTGATATGTAACAAGCCCAAGGCTCATTCTATCAGGGAAAAAAGGAAACAGAGTAGGACTTGGAAATGGAAGGGTTGGCTAGTAAAGAGGATAAGAGAAAACAGTACTTGAAAATAAAGTATATTAAAAACAAAACAAAACAAAAACAACTATTTCATTAGGAAGTGGCAAGGAATGGGGCACACATACTGTTAAGGGAAGTTGAGGAGTTGATGAAAAAGAGTAAGATGATACAGAAGAGTCCTTACTTATATCTTGCTCTTCAATTTAAGGTAAATGGATAATCTGCTTTGAAGATTAAATAGAAAAGAAAGGACCATAGTAATGGCTCAGGTAAGAGATGAAGCAGTGGTAGTGTGCTATGGTCCTGCTTCGCAGACATTTACTGAGGCAGAACACACCATTATTTGTCAAGCAGGCCCTTCAAACTGTACACATTCTTGGTAGGAATAGAAACAAATGCAGCTGGCATGTAAATCAGTATGCAAGCTTAAAAAAAACAACTAATATATGATCCATATAGACCATTCTTGGGTATATACCCAAAGGGATTAAACTCAGCATGCAATAGAGACAGCTAGACCCCTGTGCTTGCTCACTGTAGTACTATTTGAAATGGCTGTCATGAAATTAGCCTAGGGTATCACTAACAGATGTATAGATAAATAATATGTGCTATATATCCACAATAGATTATTATCCAACCATGAAGAAAAAAATTATGTCATTTATTTACAACATGATAGAAAGAACTGGAAAGTATTACATTAAACAAACTGCTAAACACAGCAAAGACAAATAGCAAAGTAAAAGCAGGACAATATAGAATGATGGGAAAAAGGGAAGAGAGGTGATAAGGGGGTGAAGGTGTGTGGAGATGGTCAAACTGCACTATGTGCCTACAGAAAAAGTAAAAAAAAACTCATTATTTTATACTAAACTATATCTAGCATTTTAAAAGCAGTATATGATAAGAATAGAAGGTAAAATATGTGATCAAGCCAATCTTCCATTTTTACCCATGCCATCTTGTGAGTCTATATAGTCCACCTCAGAATGGCTCAGTGGGGTCACAAAGAACATTGACTCTCTCTCTCTCTCTCTCTCTCTCTCTCTCTCTCTCTCACACACACACACACACACACACACACACACACACATACACAAATGTTTATTAAGGTTTTGGTTGATCAGACCATCCCTTTTAAAAAAAATCCTTAAAAATATATTATTTTATTTTATCTATAGAGTTTTCTCCAGCATAACAAAATAATTTTATTTTAATAAGGCATCTTTCTCAAAAAGTAGAACATTCTTTATCAAATTTTCAGTTCTTTTGTTACACACACACACGGTAAATGTACACTATTCAAATATGCATCCACACTTGGAAAACGTCTCAGCAAAACTTCTCTATTTAAGGGAACAGCTCCCACCATCTCTACTAAAGTTCACCCATCTGTGTTGCACACAGACACAGCTCTCTACTTTTCTATCTCCAGAGATGGCAGCTAGCTTGATCATAGAAAATGTGATAGTGCTACAAAAGTTCAGGACTAATAAAAGCTGGCATATCATAAGGAAGAGTAGCATTGCACCCAATGACTCACATAACTCTTAAGTATGAAAAGCCCAATACTTTAAAATTATTGTGCAAATTATGCCCATCAGCCTTTGCTATGGAGTAGAGGCTCACAAAATAGAAACATACAACTATGGTACTGATATGCTAATAAGCTTTCCAAGCTCCGGGATGGCTTAGTTGTGGATAGAGTAATGTTGGCAGCAAATGAATAATCACTCTGCATGTTCTAAGCAGAACAGAGCAGCACAGAACTTTATCATTTGTCAGCTTTATTTGTTTAAATGAGAAAAATGCTGACAGCAGTTACCGCTGTAATCCCCTTATTTATCAGATAGGAAAACACTAGTTACTTTTAACAGGTTTAATCCTGTTGGGAGATTGAAAAGTTAGAAAATTTTCAAACTCATTGAAGGTAGACGCTTCAGAATTCACGGCAGAGAAATGTACAAGTGAAGAGGGAGGGGAGAAATGGTGAAAAGGAAAAGAATCACGATGATATATAGTTGGCAAATTTTCAATAAAAGTGCCACCGCAGCCTTACTGTAAGATCCAAACTTGGTACTTAGAACATAAAGAATCCCAGAGCTGTATTTAACATTCAGAGCCATGCCAGCGACAGCCCGGTGCCTACTAGCAGCTGTCCTGCTTTTTATCTACAGCTCATTATCACACTTGTACAAAGCCCATCACTAGCATCCTGCCGTGGTTAGTGTTGCAGCCAGTTCTTGGATGCACCTGGTGATGAGCACTTAGGGAGGGATTCAACACTGACACCATTCCCAAGTGCTTGCCACCCCCACAGCTCTCCTTTCACATGAAGTTCTGGAGTCAGATGTTCAGCTTATTATACAGACTAAGTACATCCAGGAAAAAGAAATTCCTCTTATGGCCTTTAATATTTTTCAAATTTTCCAAACCACATGCAAGAGGCAATTGTCTTAATGACCTTGATTTGAGTGGCATTTTTTTTTTCTTATGGGAAACACTGGACCTGTTTTCTTGGGTCTCATTAGCCACATTCTGTATACTTGATGCCTCGTTTTCCAGATGGCAATGTTTCATAATGATATGGAGACTAACCAGGTGAATGATCCTTTTGCTTTCTTTAGAAAAAATTCCAAACAATTATAGCAAGACAATTTCATGAGTAACAATGCCTTGTTCAGCTCTTGGAGGGAGAAACTCAGTTCTTCATTAGAGGTATCAGCCTCTGGCATCCATGAGCTTTCTCTTCTCATCCTCTGATTCCTAGGGAATTCAGCATTAAGGAGAAACAGCTTTCCCTCTGAGGAGGCCTCACCTTCCTTCTCCACACTTTGAGCAGTCAGTAAATCATCTATTCTCCTGGAAGAATTGCCTTCATCATTTACATAAGACAACACTTTCTATTTATTTCTTACAGGTCCAAGATTAGAAGAGTCTAAAAATATGCATGAGCAATAGAAAGTTTTCCCATACTTTGAATAATAATTTATTATTAGTTTTAGAAATTATTATGGTGCTATGCTCTTTACTTTCACTGAGATTTTTAAAAATAATGTTTTAAGCATCATAATATAGGAAATGATTGAAAGATGCTAGAAGGTCAGTGACAGATGTTGACTTGAAAAACAAACATATGCTTGCCCTTGTGACAAGTGTTGAGCGTATAAGTGAGAAGCAGCTGGTAAAGAGAGCTGCCACCAATGTACTGCAAGATGAAAAAAGACCACATGTAAAGCTGTCCTACCAATTCAGTGTAGTATCTTCTGTGACATCAGAACTGCTGGCTATTATAAGATCACACCAAGGGGAAGAGAAGCCTTCTTGAGGGTCAAGTACCATTCTCCCTTAGTCTTGAAAGCTCCAAATACACTCACTGGAAAGCTTAGTTTATATGGCAGGGCTCTACTCACTAAGAATGCATGGATCCCCTACATATTTGAAATTACATATCTTGAGAAAAAATGTCATGAAAATGTAATTCCATATCCGGGATAAACTTCACTTTCTTCAGGATAGTTTTCTACTATAAAGGTAAATTAAATATAGATAATTAAAAGGTAGAACCATATTTCATTTTACTGGCAGATGAGTAATTAGGACTAAATGTCTTTTGCCTCCTCATCCTAGCAACCAGATTAAAATATATTCTGACAAAAGAAAACAAGTCTCTGTCCTTTGAATGCATGTGTGCACTATGCTTAATGAACGTTCTTTACCTTCTCTGGGATAGTAAGTATGTCACATGTCTGCAGAAGTACCCCAAGTTCAGAATCAAGTACAGAAATGAATACACCCAAGCTCTCCAGCATCATCCACACCAGAGATTAGAATTAATCAGCTCCAAGGTGTATGGCAGAGGCAAGGAAATTAACTTGATACTGTTGTCTGATAAAAGCTAGAAGGAGGAACTTCAGATATAGAAATGGACCTGGTAGGGTTACTTAGAGGACATTGTGTCATACATGACTTATTTCTATGCCAAATTACTTTCTGCCATATAAGATCATGATACTAAGGCCATAGTCATTGACTTTCTCCTCCTACATCCATTAAAATCAGCTCTTTGTAGCCTAAGTTCACAATACATGTTATTTGATATGTGTTAGCCATGCCAATAGGCAAATAGTAAACTATTGTTTAATGAAGTCAAATGGCTAATGAATTAATATTTTATCTTTTCAAAATTGTCAAATTGTCACAGTAGATTTTGAATCATCAAATACTTTCTAAGTTTTAAAAACATTTTAAAATACCACATTTTTTTTTATCATTTTAAGGCTAAAGCTGCCAAATATCGAAGAATAGACCAAACAAGTCATTTATTTCTTTAATCTTCAAAAAAGTGATTGTATATGTATTTATTACACCACATTATACAAGAAGAAGCATGAAGGAAAGCTATGAGACACAGTATCTAATGGAGATATTTGTTAATGAAGAGCTACATTACAAACACATCTATGTGTCGTCTAATGTCTGCATCCATCTAAAATCTTCACTGTTTCAGTTTGTTTGAAATCTTTATAATTGGAACTTCAATCTTTTTTTAAAAAAAAATACAACTTAATGTTTTAGTGAACAGAAAAGACGGCAAACTTATCCAAAAATCATTGCTAAAGAATTTAGGTTCAGGAAGGAGGCAGAGACAGAAGGATTACCAGGCCCAGATGCTCATAGGCTACAGAGAAAGCTCCAAGGCAGGCTAGGATACACAGTGACACCCTGTCTGTCTTCAGCAGTTGTAGTTGTTGGCTTATCTTAGGAAGTAGGAACTGACTTCAAGCACTGTCAAAGATAGATTAAAGGGAAATGGTCACAAAAATTTTTGTTATAGGAAAGGTTAGACACTAGGGACAAGTCCTTCAGGATCTACTACATGTTCTGGATGGAATTCATAATGATTGTCTACAAACCTTTTAAGAGTATGTCTGTCTTCTCTGAGAACAAGATGAAGTACAGAGAGGTGAGAACTAGTGTTTCTATAAAAGTGAGCTCTAAACCCACAGATGTCAGCAAAATACACCAGAGATTGATTATTTATATGTTCTGTAGGCTAAAACATATGTTTCCCTAAAGTACCTTGGTGATTTGTGACTCATTGAGAGAAACTGCATGTTTATGGTTTTCCTGTAAAGTACTCCATTCAAATCCTCATCACCAGTGCAGGAAAGTTCTGAGATACAAACTCTAAAGATTTAATACACTTTTATTTCTACCCTTCTTTCTCTTCTCAATGTAATCCATTAACCATTATCCCAAGAGAAAACCTCCAGGATGAAAAGGAAAAACATAGAGAGAAAAGCCTGAAATGATATTCTTTAAAAAAAAAAAAAAGTTTTCCAGGTTGAGACTTTTTTCAGGCACATTAGAGTACACAGCATTTTACATGGCCAACTTTAATGCTCTTGGGCCAAATGAGTAAGAACCACACTAAAATTATTTAAAAGACATAAAAACTACCAACAACAAAAAACTCTTGGTTTTCACTGAGCAATAAATAAATGGCTTAGCTTATTGATAACAGAAGTTACCCACAAGTAACACAACATGGATTGTGAATATGAAGGTGTGTGCTCCTTATTTGTTTGGACTTGTGTTTGTGGTCTCGTGTAGCATATGGGCATCTGATACGCTAAGGCTCTTCATCCCTGTATTAATTGAATGTACCACCCATTCACAGAGGCGTGAATTGGGTTCTGGGTTGGGATTACTAGTCCATTCAAAGCTTCCAGATGTTAACAGAAGCAAAACATCAGGAAGAAGAGTCCTATATTTATAAGTGAAATGAGGCAGAACAAATGAGAGCTGATCCCTTGTCTCATAGAGAACCAAGAGTGTACTTTACAAAGAGGTATAGTCATGTCCCTGAAAACACAGTAACTCATGTCAAGTAAATGGTACTTTTTACAGAAAAGAACTCTAAATCAGGGTTTTCCAAGCTAAATTGCATGAAAACACACAATCCTTTTTCTTCTTATTTGAACCGTTAGATGACAGGTCCAAATTACCAGAAAGACCAAAGGCAGTTTGCAACTTTTAACAACTGAAAGAAGGACTTATTGCTTCCAAGTCAGAAACACAAAAGATTCGATGCCTGCTCTCAGTACTATCAGGTCCTGTGCAATCCCATCACACCCTTGAAGGACTAAAGACCATAAATCAAAAAAAAAAAAAAAAAAAAAAAAAAAAAAAAAAAAAAAAAAAAAAAAAAAAAAAAAAAAAAAAAAAAAGGATGTATCAATTCAAGTAGTTCAGAATTGGATTGGGAGACATGTTCAAACACAGGTCAAATGTGACTTCCTACAGGGATTTAACAAAACATGGACCAATCCTGCTGTGCTCTGTTCAAATGATGTCTCTTTGTCTTTGGCCTCGCAGTACCATTTAGTCTTGTTGGACTATAAGGGATTATTTTACAGATCTCATCAAAAGCCATTAAGTCTGTGAGGTTAGTCTAGTAACAGCATCTCCTTGTTGTGGAGAACCCTGGGGAGCTAGTTCATCTTCTACTTCTCAATTCCTTTGCTATTTTGTTTCTAAGCTTAATTGTTCTCATGTATTGATTTGGGATAAATACACACACTCTTCTTGCTGTTGTTCACACCATTCTAATATTAATACAGAGCTGGAGAAGCATAGTCACAAGGTCTGGCAAATGGAAGTTTTCATTAACAACATGGAAATGGAAAAATATTTAAAGAGAGATGATTATTTCCTATTGATTCACCCAAAATGACTTGGACAAAAAGGTTGTTCTTATTAATTTTTTTAAAAGAAGTAACTGTTAATATTTAAAGTCCTTTGCAATGGCATATAAAAAAAAACTAGTATCTATAATCTCTCCTGGTTTAGAACAAGAGGACACATTTTTTAGAAGAAAATGTAATCAACAATCAATAATGCTTTCCACAAGACAAGGAGTGCATTAGCAATGGTAATCCAATTGAAAGGGGGGAAATAAAAAGAGAACATAATTTTGTGGAATTACAAAAGGGTGCACTATTGAAATAGCTTGCTGTACTCATCAAGAGGCTATTAAATGATGATATATATGAAATTTCCAAGCAGTGGTATAAAAATGGCTGATCATGTAACAGCATTTTTTTAAACATTTGGAGCAGTTTATACCAAGTGGTGAATGGATACCAGAGAATGTGTCATACAACCCCACTGGGATGTTGGAATTTGAGGCCTCACTGGATATAACAATATTTCATAATCCACAGATATTTGTAGTCTATCAATTATGTGCTGGGTGTAATTCTGTTAATGTTCTCACATCTTAATGACCTGCAAAATTCTTATTCTAAACAAGGTCTGTATTGTCTGTGTCTCAACTATAACCAACAAGTTTATCTTAAAAAGACTCATATACATACCAAGTTTAAAAATATGAAATAAAAACTTAAGTCTGTTTTTCTCCTTTACTTTGGTTAGGACAAATCTTTGTTTCAAGGGTATTATAACCACAATCCTAGAAACTTTACCTAACAATATTAAAAAACTTGGCATAGAATAAGAATTGGCCCTCAAGGAGATCATTAATGTGCTCAGAAATACTAAGTCCCAGTCAGGTATATATGATGCTTTACGCTGGGGGAAAATAGCCTAAACAGATTCATGATGAAAGACTATGACTTGTGTATGGACACCCTGATATCATAAAGAGAATTTGCAGATATTTTCATTAGAATAACACATGAATGTGTAGGGAAAAATGTTCACATTGTTGAACAATATACAGGAAGTGAACATAGTATTTATATCTAGATGTAGTTATGTCACAACCTATATGTATATCTTGAACCCAGATATGTAAGTATAAAGCTGTTACATGATTCCTGCTCCTCTATTATCTCCCAGAATCCTACAAAGCATGCTAGTCTTGAGAAATACATATCCAAAGCAAGCAGTATTCTACTTCTGCTCTCATAGAATCCCCAAAGAATAAGAACGTGCAAAACTTCTCTTGCTTCTCCACCAACCAGGATTTTGCATTTTAATCACTTTATCCCAAGTTAATTAAGTTAATTGCATGAGGAAAATTCCCCCTTCCTTCCTCATCCCCCCCTCTCATGTTTTAATTCTTATCCTTGTCCAGGCTTTGAGAAAACTCCTCTTTTACTCTGGAACTCTGCATATTCATATTCTCTGCCAGATAGGGTTCTCCCTCCCTCTGGTTTCTGATGACAAGCTCTTCAGTGCTTTTCTTATTTACAAAATCTTCTGCCTTGACAACTCTTCTGTCTCTATACTTTCATTCTTTACTAATAATTGACAAATGTATTCAAGTGTCTCTGAACTCTGTCAATCCTTAGACCTCTGTCTCTACCTGGAACTCATAAACACTTCAACTTTTGCTTCTCCCAACAGCCATTTCTGGATTATGTAATGTAATCCCTGTCAATGTAATTTGGATTAATTATACCATCTGCCCAGCAAAAGGTTAGTTGATATTAATCTGTCTTCATTCATTTATCTATCCAATCATCTCTGAAGTCCTATGTTACTAAATAGTCCTAAATTCATAGCTACTAAAGTGCTTCTTATACTGAGTTCAGTTCCTAATCAAGCATCTGACTTCTCTTCCTTTACTCCAGTTATCCAAGTCTCCAAGTTACTTCTTCTTTGCTTCTCCTTGCAATTCCAAAACTTTTTGTAGGATCAGTCCTGGAAAGCACATCCTCATCAATGCATTTCTGCATTACAACATGATCATGACCACTAAGACATCTACCCAAGTGCAGAGCTCATCTCAATAGCCTTTGAGGCCTTCCACATCACTGATTGCATTCTCAGTCATCTGCCATTCTCTTACACTACCAATGTTACATTTCAAACAAACTTAATTTCTTACTGTGAACACATAAATCTTTTGTCAATTGTCTAATGATAATGACCTTTACAGCATAAAGATGCTTTGTACCTTTACAGAGTGCATCATCAGTGATGCCCATTTGGATCATAAAATTCCCAATGAATCCATAATGCACATACCTCTCTTAAAACATTTAAACTTCATTTATACTGTATTTGTTAGAGTATGTGTCCTCTCTTTTCTATATTTACAGAACACCCATCTGAGCTATATCTTTCTTATCATTAAATATTCTGAAAGTTTAAAATGTTCTGTTATATTTAACAAAATGAATTCATTTGAAACTTTCTAATTATATTGAGGCTTTCTGTTTTATTCAAAATCTAACATCTGGTTAACTGACCAAATCAGGACTCATAAAAAAGAATAACATAAGGTCAGTATAAACTGAAAGATGTTTGAAGAGGAAATAAGTTTCAAAAGTATATATGACTTTTGTCTTATGCAGAAATATAAAACAACTTAAAATATGATTAATTTTTATTCATCATGGATATCTTTTTATTAATGTTAAAAATAGTTCTTCTCTCATACAGTATATTCTAACCAGAATTTCCACTCCCTTTACTATTTCTGTCATCATCTATCCTTTTCTCCAGATCCATGTTTCCTCCATTACTTTTCAGAAAAGAGCAAGCCTCTAAGAGACAACAACCGGACACAAGAAAACACGTTAAAATAATACAAAATGAAAGCTCTCATACCAAGGCTGGATGAGGCAATCCAAAGGTGGAAAAGAGTCTCAAGAGCAGGCAAAAGAAATCTCTGGTGGTGTGTTGGAAAGATGGCTCAGTGGTTAATATTACTTATTGCTCTTGAAGAAGAGCCTGATTTGGTTCTAGAAACCCATATGGTGGTTCACAACCATTTTAAACTCCAGTTTCAGAGGACTTCATGCCATCTTCTGACCTACTGGGGTTACAGGCATGCACATGATATGCATACATACTTATGAGTAAAGCATTCAAATAAAATAAGTAATTCTAAACGTTTAAAAATCTTTGAAAGTTTTTATCAAAAGATATTAAACTAAGCTTTAGTACAAGCACTTCATGTACAGCTAAGATCTCATTGAGACTCTAATTCCATATCTGTTAGAAGGCAATAATTTTATGTACTCCAATAAATGATTGTAAATACTAAAATACTGCCTCTCTCTAAGGCATCCATGGTTTGAGTACTCTGTTAACCTTAACTGAGTGTGGTCATATTCTCATCATGTATCAGCAAAATTAGCCATGTTAATAAAGATGATTCTAAAAATCTACTCAAATTGAAAGCCTACTAGAATGCTCTCTATCTAATAGTAAGATATCTTACTATTGAACAATCAAAACAACTCCAGAAAAAAACCTCAGAAACCACTAGCTGTGGAGAATAATGTCTTTAGAGTTACATCCAGGAGGAAAGATAAAAGTGATTGAAATTATGCGGCTTAAATGGCTTTGATGAAAGATTTAATATTTGTCTAAAAATTATTTAGAATTTGTAAAATGAAAACAGCAACTGTCTGACTTTATTTCTAATGGGAATATTAACTTCATAGGGTGTTTGAAGTTATACAGAACATGAAAAATGGCTCTGAACTGTACTAGAATAAACAACAAAGGGAGCTGTCAGGCCACTGAAAGATGAGATCATTTGTCTTGTATGTCAACATGATGTAACGTTAACTTCATCCACATAAGGAGATGGCAGGTGTATTAAGCGCCACACCCCCACCAAGTAACAAGGTGAGAATCTGAAGAGGTGCCTCAGCTGTCTTTTTTTTCTGTTTGCTTAGCCCCTTACCTGAGCTCTCATCCAGACTTTCCTCAGAGACATGCTCGTTCTGATGGACCCATTCTCCATTGCACTTGAAGAAGATCTGCATGGCTGGCCTTGCCTTGCATCTGAGTGCAATGGGGTTGCTCTTGATGATGTAAGCATCTTCAGGCTCCTCTATAAAATGAGGCAGTGTTCCAGGGGCAGATGGGATGGAATCAGGAAGAACTTCACCATTGTCAGTTCCTGGAAAATTGAAAAGGACATCAGAGCATAGTCTATGGTCAGGGATCACAAATCAGATCATAGTGATGAATCTATACCAGCTCAAAAGAAAAAATAAAAAAACTTCTAAGCTGAAACATTATCAATGCAGGATAACGGTGATATCTGCTTAAGGAGTTATCTTCTAAACATTGTCTTAGGACAAAAAATGGAACCTGCAGGGGGATGCACCTACGTATTCCTGAACAAATGAAAGCAATGAATATGAGAAGAATGTTATATTCAATTAGAACCTGAGTGTCTGACATAAGTAACTGGAGGGGGGATAATCCCTAGTTTATTCTGTTAAATGGTTAACTCATGGTCAGTGATGACAGCAAACTTCTTTAAATGCTGGGGGAAAATATAGTATGTATATGTGGTTTTTCTGCAAATGTGAATCAGAGTAGAAGGTACCAATTCTTCACTGTTCCAACTCCCTGCTTTGTTTACTCATGAAACTGCTTACTTGTATAGCATCTTTTGGTAACTAACCTACTTACAACATTTTAAAAGGAGTGGGGGCTGAATTCTATTCCGCTCACTCTCTATCCTTCTATAATGCACTATCAGGGAACTGTGTATTATACTAACAAGGCTGACAGATGAAACAAATCATCCAAATAACTGAGCAGTGATAATGACATCTACCCAGAGAAAAAATAGATATGGCTCTTGAGTAACTTTATGGAGTGCTCATGCCATTTTAGGGAAAGGAAAAGCCCAGTAAAGGCTTCTTTCATGACTCTCTGCTACATTTAGAGTGGACTAAAGTCACAGGCAAGCACCACATGGTGAAGGTCAGGGGTGAGTGCCGACCAAGCTGTACATAGCAGGATGAGGTGATCTCCTAGCTTCCAAAGTGCAGTTCAGCAGAAGAACAAAGAGCACACAGCTTCAACACCAAGAGCAAGTCCTCCTGGAAGAGGCTGGAGGCCAACAGGGTCTCTAGAGTGAAATTGAAGACTAGCAAGAACTGTCTCTCTCAACAATCTTGAGATTCAGCCTCAAGATGAACCCGTCACAGTCTAGACTGTCTTTCTCATGTCATCAATTTTGGACAGAACTTCTTATTATTATTCACATTTAAGTTAAAATCAAAGTTAGTAAGCATTGCTAGAGGAAAGCATAATTAAAAATATGATCTGTGAATAAACTAAAGATCTGTCCCATAAATATATATGAATGTCCAAATACACACACACACACACACACACACACACACACACACACACACACACACTTTTAAGACAGTATAGCAAGGCCTGCACTTCAGGAATTCTTTTATGTAAGGATGCAAACAGAGGACCATGAGTTATGAAATGACTCTTTGCCATGGGAACATATAAGCTAGGTTTGACACTGAATGAATCAAAGATAATAATAGCTTGATTCTCCAAAACATGACTGTTTTCTGCTAAATATGTCAACTTAATGGGGAGTCAGCCTTAGAGTTTAAAATACTATAAGATAAGCAGTGCAATTGGAAAGGAGGGGCTAATTTCCATGTGTGCAATTCAAAATAATGACATCATAAAACAAGTACTGGGAAAAAAGCAAGCATTTTATTTCATGGGATCACAAAAAGTCACTGATTTCATATATATATATTACCTCACAGGTGAAGAAAGCCTATCCAGAATAGAACATCAGAGGGTGTGTGTGTGTGTGTGTGTGTGTGTGTGTGTGTGTGTGTGTGAGTGATATTAAATTATATTTAGAATGGTCTTCATAAAACAGATCATATATTAATTTACTTTATTACCAACTGCTCATGTTAATTTTCATTTCCAATAAATATCAAGTCCCCACAGGCTTTTGTAAATCCATACATTAGAGGAAGTGATAAAGGTATTAAAGGATTTTATATGGACATCAAATGCTCACACCCTCACAAGGGGCTTGAGCTCTGTTCAAAGTAATTTATTGCTCTTGAAAGGTTAACTGATATGAATATACAGCATTCTCCCACCTAGGGAGACACTGAAATATATTTACCAATGAATAGACACAGAGATACATTTACCAATGCATTTATACCTGCTAACAATGTATGATCATATAAAGAAACTGCAAGGGGTGGCTGGAGATGTTACAACTTCAAAGCAAATATTGAGAACACACTTTTAAACGCAAAAAAAAAAAAAACAAAGGCAGGAGACTTATAAAATAAATCAAGTTTTAAATATCCAACACACAAAACATAGGGAGATCTAAAACCTATTAGGCTTCCTTTTTTCCATTTTAATAGATGGTCTTTAGATAAAGAAATCAGTTGAGCTTTCATCAGAGATAGGGAGAAGGTAAGTACATGAAGCAGCCTGAGGGTAAATGTTCTGGCAATGCACAGTTCACCTTTAACAATCAGCAGATCTTAATGTTTAGAGAAAACAGAAAAGAGAGGCAGACTGTAATATTTAATCTCAGTTATTATTGAAGCCTTTTTCAATTCATGCCTACATAGAAAAAGAAAAAAAAAAGGCTAGGATCCTTTAATACACAAAACAACTGATTTGTAAGAGGAGCAGATCTATACTTGAGAGATCACAAGTATAGATTTGTATATTTTTATCATTTACCAGCATTCTTCAGCAAATATCTGAAGTAAATGACAATGGAGTCTAAGCTACTTCCCTCTTCCACTGGCTTTGCATAGAGAGAGAGCTGGGAGTGCTGCCTGACCTTGCTTGCCCTTTAAATGACTCCAAACTATCTCCATTCCTCATTTCTACACTGGACCAGGTTCTATTCCTGAGACAAGAAGAACCTGTCTGTGTGATAACATCTTCCATCAGATGGCTTGGTGTCCCAGATGCCTGTCTGCCTTCTCAGACCCATGGGCAAAGCAAGAGATGTTCCTTCCCAGCTCCACAGATGACTCTTCTGATCAGTACTACTAGAAGTTTGGAGCATATGTACATTCCTTCGGAATTCACCAAGGGATTCTTCAAGGAAAATGGAAAGGTAACTCAGTTGATAAAATACTTGCTATGTAAGCATGAGGATCTGTGTTTAATGCCTAGAACCTGCCTAACAGTGTCACACATTTATAATGCTTGGGAGGCAGAGTCAGGCAGATTTCTGGCTAGTTGGCCTTAAACAGTAAGTTCACTGAGAGACCCTGTCTCAAGAAACAAAGTAGACAGCTCCTTAGGAATAATACATGGTTGACTAATGGCTTCTACATGCAGGCATAAATGTAATGCCTTTGCATTCATATTTGCATGTATGCAAGCTTATATACTCATGCACACAACCATATACATATATACACACAAAACAGGGGAAAGAAAAATATGAACAACATAAAAAACAAGTGGGAATTATTTTAAGGACTTGGAAGTTTACGGACTTTTTCTCTGAGGCAGAGTAGGATAGGTTATTTACTTTAATGGAAACTGAATCAATGCACTTGTGATTCAAAGTAAATCAACTCGTAATCTTGGTACATCTTCTACTATTTGTGTGTTTGTGTGTGTGTGTATGTGTGTGTGTGTGTGTGTGTGTGTGTGTGTGTAACATTTTAAGATCTTTTATGTCAAATACCAGTAACCAATGCCAGCCAATTCCTTTTCTCAATATCCTGCTTATGGTAAATGCTGGGAGTCATGTGTGAAGACTTGCATAGTAAGAAACTAGTCTAGCCAAAGAGCCACAGACAGAACCCCTGAAAAACCCTTTATTTCTCTGCTACAAGCTGTGGTTCTTACAGCCATTCTCCCTTTGCTTCCTGTAGGAAAGGCCACAAGGAAAATCAAAGAAGAACATAGGTCTGAACAGAAATACCTGACAGCCTCTTCAGTACCAGCAGACATCATACCCAGAAACAGAAGACAGCATTTTGAAAGCTATTGAGTCATATTTTGTTATCTGTTCTGATAAGCTAAGAAACTTGGAAATTATGTAAGTAGAAAGCAAAAATAAGAGCTGTTTACTACATGATTAAAGGTGATGGTGCAAGCTGCTTCAGAGCTCAGTCATTCAGCCTTCATATCAAATCTCCCAAATGGGACAGGATTACGGTAGCCAGTCTTTCTCTGTCCCACCAGCTAGTTCCCAAGAGACAACATAGAAACTACTGATTAAGAAAGTTTGGCTGATAGCTTAGGCTTATTTTAGCTGGCTCTTATCTCTTAAATATGTATGCCTGATGCTAGTGGAGGTCAAAACAGGGAATCAGATCCCCTAAAACTGGGGTTACAGAGGGTTCTGAGTGGCCCCAGGTTCTCTGAAGAACAGCAAGTGCTGTTACCAGTGAGCCATCTATCTAGTTATGGATTGTTATTCCTAACTTTTAGTTTTTAATTCATAAACCAGTTTGTCTTTCTCTCATGATCTAATAAAAATACAAATAATGTGAATAAGTGCATCTGTGTGGCTTCCCCATGGCATTTCAGCTAATCTCATACACTGCCAGCCAATCATGCTTTCATTAAACATCTTCAACTCTGCAGAAAGCAAGGAGGCCACCAAGAACATTTATCTGTTCCTAAAATTAAAAAAAAAATGAATTTAGAGTTTATAGAGGTGGACTTACATTTCCATAATCTTCACACTATCTGTTAATTTATTCAAAAATATATTTCTTCAAAAGACATCTATTAGCATTCCCATAAAGATCAAACCATAGTCTAGGTTCTGAAGATTCAAATCAAGACATAGTAACTTTTTAGAATGTCCTCATAGTCGGGGAGTAGGTTATCGAGGAAAAAAATGCAAAACATCACTAAGAATGCTAACAGTATTTAGAGTTGCAAATTTCATGAATCAAGGATGAAATAAATGAATCTGCTCTATTGAAAGTACAGAAAAATAATAGGAACAAGTGGTCTGTAAGAATTATCATCTCTTTAGATAATTGAACAGAGAAAAGATGAGAGAATATATTAGCTGGATACTCTTCTCTCCAACAACCAATGTTGTTTGCACATCACTGGGAGCCACTGACAGTGTGCAACTTCATCTGAAAGCCTAGTAGAGCTTGGGGGAAAGTTTTACCTTCAAGTTACTGCTGTGTTGCATTTATACCTGTCAGTTTTTAAGGAAGAGGCTATTCATAGTTATGGGAATAATGCTGTTTGAATGCAGCATTGAATGACAGAAAACCAAACAATCAATGGCATTCATTTCTTAGAAAATTATCTTCCAAGGAGAGCTTTGTGATTATGTTCTGTGCACTAAGCCAGTGGGAACTTTCAATCTTATAATGACAAAAATAAGAAAAAGTGAGAAGGCCAAAGTGTAGGGAACAAATACTAAATTCTTATTGAAATAAATCTACTTCCATCAGCAGGCAGACCACATCATACAAATTCAGATTGTGATCATTGTGTCCAAGTTTGAAAATTAACTCCAGGACGAAGTGACTGCAACATGATTTGACAGAATGTTTCATATGCCACAAAGTTGTGGAAAACATAAAGTAATGGGTGTCCTTAGATAAAATCTGGAATGCTACTTTATTTTAGAAGCCCCCTAAGTCCCAGAGTTGAGGTAATTTTCAGACTGCTACAATGCAAAGCCATAGCAAAAGTCTCTCTACAAAAAACTGACATAGAAATGTTTGCATTTCACAGAACCAAATTTCTGATTATGTGATACAAAGTATAGTTATAATGCAAATTGAAGAAAGTTGCCCAGAAAATAATCATCTAAGATATTTTAGCAAAATCAGGTATAGTAGTTAATACTTGATAATATGGACTGTACTGAAATTTTTGATCTACTCTATGACACTAAATTACAGAGTAATTCTCAATATTTATGTAGTACTTCTTGAAAATAGTTATCATTCTCTATTTTGCTTCTCCCACCAGTCATCACTAACTCCAGTGATTCTCTCTCCCAAGCATTACTCACACAGCATCAGCTCTCCATCCACGTCCCTTCCCTTCTCTTCCCTTTGATTAGCTGTGGTAATTATTTCCTCTTATCTTCCCAGTTGGTCCACTGTTAATCCTCCTATAAACTACAAAGTAGCATGACCTGTGCAAAAGTGCAACTCAAACACACCTCCTTTCTTTCTTTAAACATTACAACTTTTGTTTAACATTCTTATTTTCCAACATAACTGACCAAGCTTTTCAGGAATGGTTTCTTGCTGATATCTCCTGTATCATGCTCAAAAGATCTCAAGTTCATGCTTAATCAGTCTTCATTAAATGAAAGCCATAAAGACTGCTTCAAAAATGTTTCAGTTCTTCCAGGGATTTAAGCACACTTAACCTCTACCATATATATATATATATATATATATATATATATATATATATATATATATATATATATTTCTCCTTCTGCCCAGAATATGCATTTGACTTATTTTGCTTAATTCTCATTCATGTATTTCAGTTTCACCTTAGTTTATGGGAAGCTCTACCTGAACTTCAAAATTTCTCTATTGGCTACATCACTCTTGTCTTTTCTTCTACTAACTTTACATTACTCTTTAATTATTAATTTATATCACTGCATCTTCCCCCAGTCTAGACAACAGCTTCCAAGAAAGGAAAGAATGTGAGAATGATGCTCATTATTTATATCCCCAGTGGCCAAACAGCTTCGAGACTCAACACAAGTTTATGGAATAAGTTTTGAAAATTATCAATAAGTAAATAAATGAAAATGTGAAGAAACCTTGAGGTCATCATCATTGCAACATTAAGATAGTAAGAGCAAAGGACACATTGCTCACTTTATTTCCAAGAAGACCATAGAATTTCAGAGGCCACAGCCAAACAATAATTCTAAATTTTCTTCTTTTTCACTAGCTTTAATCGCGATCCTGTGAAGTTGTATAATTAATATGTAACAGTAATAACAATTATTTAATAGACTTTAACCACTTGCTACATTAAAAAGTAAAACATCTATCAATGATTATTATTTATTTTCTTTTGGAGATTGGAACATTTTTATCATTAAATGTTATATTTTATATTTTTAAATGTATTATGTTTGTATAACCAAAAAGTAAATGAGAATATGATTTGACACTTGACAGTAGAAACCTTGCTATGTTGTCTCTTCCTATCCATTCATTTATTTGTTATCATAGTTAAAAATTAAAAGAGAAATTTCTGTTATCATACTATCGCAATCAGGTGTTTAGGTGATCTCTCAGAGAATTTTTAACAAATTGCTAGTTCTGGACAAAAAGAATGTTCTATACAAAGAATACTCTAAAATAAGTTAATGTTTTATATGGACATTATTATTAAAAAAAAAAGACAAAAAGAGGGATCTGTGTCTGCCTAGCACCCCTTAATGAGATGTCCTTCTTGGTACAGCGATGCCACTTCTGAAAAATCACCTAAGATGTCTCCATGACAATGGAGATTTGGTGCTCATAAGAAACCCTTTAATTCCTTTGTTATTTTCTGAAAACACAGACACAGTTGAACCTTCTGGGATGTGGTATTCTATAAAACTGACAATAATGCATGACACTAGTGTCCCATAATAGAAGCTCTGTCCTGATTTGACAGTTATGTGATTGGGATGGAGAACCCATACAATAGAAGGGGCTTAATTTCTTTTAAAATTATGCTAGATGCTGTCAGAAACAGATTTACGCCAACTGATATTGAAATAAAAGCATATTGTTCCTTGTGACTGCTTTTTATCAAGTTGGAGCCCGGTTACAGGGGAAATGTAGGCTGTGGAGTTGAGTTATTAAATCTTACTAGTTTTGTGATGTTGTGCAAGATTCCTAACCTACCTCAACCTCTATGTTCTCCCAGATAAAAGGAATCATTTACGCTACAGACAGTTGTGCACATTTTATGCATGTCACTAGGAAAGAACTCATATATTGCAGACTATATGTTGGGCATTCATCTTTAATAGGAATTAGAACTAGCATGTTAATCACTAAAGATAAATGAAGACATGGATGAATGGTGAAGAATGAAATACAGGTAGAATTGCATCTTGCAGATTATGGCTTTGTTTGTGAGAAAGCAACTGCTAAAGCTCGATTTACTCAGGAGCACTCCACATGCGTGACAATGTTACCTGTTCCTTAAAAAGTAATATCTAATTTGATAACCCAGGGACTAATTCTGGGGCCCTGGATGCACTTAGAAAAGTAAAGCTACTTGGAACTGCTGTAATGTGCTCAGTAAAGAGCTTTATGTACATCATTCGAAGCCTTGCACTTGTACCTTAAGAATGTGGCATTTGACTTACAGAGTATTCAGATAAAAAGTTGTAGAAACAACAACAGCAATAGGCCTCCTACACCCTCCAGTAGCTTAGTAGTAGCTAATGAGTTTAATTGCATTGGGGCGAGGTCTGCTATGCATAGTGTCAGCAAGAGGAATGGAGGTAAAAGAGCACTCTAATACAGTAAGTGTAATTGCACTATGTGATTCAATTATTTAGCTATCTCAGCACCCTCCCTACATGTACAAATGAATATGAATCAGACAATCATGTGCATATAGCTTGGCCATTACAGTATACTATTTATCACTAATAGGATGACAACCTGCAGATTATCTCTAACTCATAGGAAGCACTTAATTTTGTTGGCATTCAGGGTCTGGGTCAGGAGATCAGTAATGACCTGTGTTACTACTGAACAGTTTTTGAAATTAAAAGAAACCGCCAGCAATAGTTGGTACTTTGAGGGATGATATTAAACCATCAATCAAATGGGTCAATGTGCTCCAGGAGGAATGAGACTTTTGCTAAAATCTAGAGGTGACTTTGGGAACAAATATGTGGTAAGGCCACAGAATTCTCAGATTTTTTCTTGTTAAGTGTGAACTTGTTATGTAATCAGAAAGAAAGAAGAAAACAATAAATGTTGATATGTAGCTGTGCAGACTACACAATAGCCTCAGAGACAGAAAAGAAGATCACAATGAGGGAATACAACTTTATAGATATGCTATCTATCCACTTCATACCTGGAAAACAACTTCTGGTGTGAAAACACAAAGGATAAGTTAAGGTTTACACATTCTGTTTTTGCAGTTTTAGTAAAAAAAAAAAATTAGATATTATGAACTGAATTTTGTTGGAATTCCAACATCAAAAAGGCTGATGTTCAGAAGTGAGACCTGTCGAACAGGACTAGTACAGGAGGGTGACTATCTCAGTAATGGGAATAAAGTCCTCATAGGAAGATGCAGAAGAGCTTCTTACTTGTCTGTGCTCTCTACCATTGAGAACACTAGAAGATGGCAATGTGCAGGGCAGCAAGCAGAGCCTGTCAGGGACCATCTGACCCATTGTTCGTGGGCAGCCTAGCTTCCAAAAGGTGGGAGATATACTGCTGCTTAAACTCAAGCTGACTAAGAAGATTGTATCCATGTTTTGGAAAAGAACTTTACATATATAAACATACAAAACTCTTCTTTTATACACTTATATGCGATTTTAATCACATTTAAAGAATCAATGGAACAGTGACTCTACTTGATTATCTGCCATAAAAGCTACTAACAAACAAGGGGTGCTTCTGGGGGTACTTGGGATAAAAATAAAGGAGGACCCTAGCAAGAGCAGTTTAGAAAGAAGGGCTAGTAATGAATCAGGAATCAGGAAACAGTATTGGCTATCAGAGAACAACTTGAGTGTTTAAAGCCCAAATTCTAGTTGGTATTTAATGGAAACTCAGAGCTAGATGATGGGAAAAAACTGAAATACAGAGACAGGGGAAACAGACCACAGTTTATCACTCAGCCAACTTCTCAGAGTAAAAGCTATCTTCAAGGGTCCTGTGCCTGGCTTGGTTGCTCCTACAGAATACCTGAATGTCTGCCTACGCCTGTCTTAAATATCTTTTCCATCCAGTTGTTTCACTTCTGTATTCAACTCCGCATCATAATCCTAGAGTTAGGATTAAAAGTGTGGGCTACTACTGTTTAGTAGTCAGGGTTTGAATTCACAGAAACAGACAGACTTCTGTCTCCTAAGTAGAGGAATTAAAGGAGTAAATTAGTTACTACTTGGTAATTCCCATACTGGGATTAAAGGCATGAGTTACTACTCTCTGACCCCCATGGCTTGACTGTGGGTGATTCTGTTCACTGATATCCCAGGCTGATCTTATTAAATATAAAATAGATTACCACACAAGTTGTCTTCTAATTCTGTTTTTAATTTTATGTGTATGCATGATATTTCTGCAGGCATATCTGCATACCACATGTGTATGCCTGGTACTCTGGAAGACCAGAAGACAACAGTATCAGAACCTTTCAAATTGAAGGTACAAAATACTGTGAGCCACTGTCTGAGTGTTAGGGAAAAAAACACAGGCTCTCCAGAAGAGCAGAAAATTCTAATAACCACCAAACTATGTCGCTAGTCTTAAGCTTCTTTTTTCCTTCACTAATTATTTTTTTCAGGCAATTCTCCAATACCGAGTGAAATCTAATAGAAAATGCAACACAAGAAAAAGTGAAAACAGACCAATGATGGATCTAAATAATATCACATACATTCATTCAAGGAGGTCAGGAAAAAAACAGACAGTTCCTGAAGCAGAGGAAATGACTGGATATCAGAAGGTGTACGGCCTCAATACACACCACTGAAGCAAGTTACTGAACCATATGCTATATTTTAACTCTGTGGGGAAGGGTAGAAAGATCCAAATAGTCATAGGAAGTCCTTGTAACTAAGACAAACCATTTATTCTTCCATATTACTTTATTGGATAAATAAAATTCTATTTATTGGATAACAAAAAACTTCATGCAAGAAAAAATAACTTTTTAAATGCAAAATTCTGGTAGATGATTTTTCAAAGATTAAAATGTAAACACTGTAAAAACAAAATGTGTAGTCCTGGCATCATACTAATCCTGGCTAAAACTATTATCACATTGGCAGAAAAATTCATTGATGTAGGGATCCACTTAACTTCCCACTGCATACTTGGGGCCAGAGTCTGTATTGGGGAACCAAGGGAGATTGATGAGGTAGTCCCCTAATGTATTATAACTCCTGCATTCAAGGACTCAGGAGCTACTTTCTGAAGAATGTTCTGCTTTTCCTGTGATTGCAAGATTCACCACCAACCTCAAAGATAAATGTGGACCCTGGGCTTGGTTGAAGGTCTGGGCTTATTGCAAATGAGACTTTTTTCTTTTCTTTTCGAGGGCAGAGTATACCAGACTTCAGTTGGATTAATTATATGTCAGAGCACATTCTCAATTGACAACCCTAGACTTGAAGGTAAAATTACGAGAACACATCAAGCTTTTTCCCCATCTTTTAGGAAACCATTCAAGTGCTGGGCTTCTGTCATACTTCAGTGATTCACAAAAGCCTGTAATGCTTAACGAGCCAAATATGAGGATAATTATCCAAGTTATATTTGGGAAACCCACAAAGTAACAGACAGTGTTTGCAGACTTTATGAACACTCCAGGGCTGAGAGGAAAAAAAAGGAGATATTCTTTTTTAAATAGCTGAACTGATTTCACTATAACTAAATATCTTTGATGTAACATATTCTTATTTTATCCAATTTAGACAAAAAAAAAACAGTTAAAAAGTTGACAGAACACTCTCTTGGTTTCAGAGGTTCTAAAAGGGATTTTAATTGCTATAGCTGTATTTGATCCACTGCTTCTCTCTTGAATAGCCATACCTATCATTGCCTAAAATGAGTTTACAAAACGGAGTCTTTTTAGAGACAGTGCTTGGTCATTACTTACAGCTTCAGAGAAGTCATTTTTTATTGTAATTTTAAATAAAAATGTGACTTAAAACACAAAAATGGCTTAAAAGATAGTTGTGCAGATCAAACTAGGAATTAAGCCAGATTGGCAGATACCAAAGTTCCTCATAAGTTGGTGAGTTTTATCAGTCACTCATGTTTACTTAAGGAAGCCTTCAGAGTAAGGCAATTCAATGTTACATAATACATTAAATGTTTCAATAAGGCTTCCTTATAACATTTGGTATATGTTGTGGAAAAGCAGATAGGAGTTCAGGACTGTAGTCCTATCTTTAAAACTACAGAATATTGGAGGTATCACCATCCCTGACTTCAAGCTATACTATAGAGCTACAGTAATAAAAACAGTCTGGTACTGGCATAAAAACAGACTTGTGGACCAATGGAATAGAATTGAGGATCCAGACATTAACCCAAAAACCTATGAACACCTGATCTTTGACAAAGAGGCCCAAAACATTCGATGGAAAAAAGATAGCATATTTAACAAATGGTGTTGGCATAGCTGGATGGAAGTGTGCAGAAAAATGCAAATAGATCTGAGCCTGTCACCCTGCACAAAACTCAAATCCAAGTGGATCAAAGACCTCAACTTAAACCCAACCACTTTGAACTTAATAGAAAAGAAAGTGGGAAATACACTTCTACAAATTGGCACAGGCCACCACTTCCTAAATATAACACCAGTGGCACAGACACTAAGACCAACAATCAATAAGTGA
>PVIH01000119.1:164964-180539 GCA_004025045.1 Sigmodon hispidus
GAAGCTGGGAAGCTTCTGCAAAGCCAAGGACACTGTCAATAGGACAAAACGACAGCCTACAGAATGGGAAAAGATTTTCACCAACCCTACAAGTGATAGAGGACTGATCTCTAAGGTATATAAAGAGCTCAAGAATTTAGAGCCCAAAACCTTGAATAACCCTATCAAAAAATGGGGTACAGATCTAAAAAGGGAATTCCCAGCAGAAGAATTACGAATGGCTGAAAGGCACCTGAAAAAGTGCTCTTCATCTTTAGCCATCAGAGAAGTGCAAATCAAAACAACTTTGAGATACCACCTAACACCTAATAGAGTGGCTAAGATAAAAGGCACAGATGACAGACTATGTTGGAGAGGATGTGGAACAAGGGGAACACTCCTCCATTGTTGGTAGGAGTGTAAGCTTGTGCAGCCACTTTGGAATGCAATATGGCGGTTTCTCAGAAAATTGAGAATCAATCTCCCCAAGGATCCTGCAATACCACTTCTGGGTGTATACCCTAAAGAGGCATATTCACACTCCAAAGGTATTAGCTCAACTATGTTCATAGCAACATTATTTGTAACAGCAAGAACCTGGAAACAACCTAGATGTCCCTCAACTGAAGAATGGATTAACAAACTGTGGTACATCTACACAATGGAATACTACTCAGCAGTAAGAAAAAATGATAACCTAAAGTTTGCAGGCAAATGGATGGATTTGGAGAATATCCTCCTGAGTGAGGTATCACAATCTCAGAAAGATAAGCAGGGGATGTACTCACTCATTAGTGGTCTCTAAACAAACAAACAAGAAAAAAAGCCAAGCATACCCAAGCTGCAAACCACATCCACTGAACAGCTTGGGATCAGAAACACCCTGGACTGACCCTTTGGACCCCACTCCAACTATAGGAACACCTGACTCACTCTTGAGGGAGGATGGACAAAACTGGATTTGGCCAGGAGTGGAGACTGATCCAAACATTATTGGGTCAGTGGGACCATAGGACTGTCTACTCCCTGCCCAGGGAGGGGATGGGGAGTTGTGGAGAAGAAAAATGACCTGATGTGGTGGGAGGGGGAAGGGACCTTGAATAAAGATATACAGGGATGGAAAAAAAAATTCATAGGGAAAGCTGAACACAAAGTAAATATATGTGTAGCAATCTTATTTGCATTATCACCCTTGATAAGTCATGCTTATGATTTTTATCCTCTTTATAGTTATTGTTAACTTTTCAGCATTTTAAATTCATTTTACATGGGAAGGACATGTCCAGTAGTGTTCAGTCATTGTGAGCATCTTTACAGGATCTGGGAGCTTGGTGAAGGCTGATGATCACAGGGCAACAGAAGTATCTTTCCTCAAGGGAGTAAAGGATCTGGTCCCACAGGATAGTTCATTGGAAACTGGAGAAACTATATGTAGACTGGATTGCTGCTAACTAGGAATATACCTTAGCAGGAATGCCATTTTTTAAATGAGGTTACAGACCTCAAAGTATAATCGAAACTTTCTTATGCCTCATCAATCATTTATCCTGAAACCTTTCTCAGACCACAGTGGTTTAAATATTTACTTTAGAATCAACAGAAACCACATTCAAGAAGGTTTTCATGGAATACTGAGCAAATGAAACATCCAGGGAAGTGGTAATCCCATGTGATGAGGAAGTTTATGGGACAGAGGATATAAGATGGACATTTTCACCTCTTGCTCTCATGCCATGGCCTCAGCTGTTGAGTCATACTTTTATGTTATCCATGGCAAATTCTCTGTCACATCAGCTAGTCCTATAGCACCTAGCTTTTCATGTATTTCTAAAACTAATAAAGAAACATCTCATTACATAGAAGTCTCCATTGAGTAGAAGAATTATCATAATGCCCACCAAGTTAGAGGGTGTTTGCATTGCAGTAAAAAAAACATAGTTAGCACTGGGAGTTCAATAGTCACTTTCAAAAAGTAAGCGTTCTACTCCAATATGTTGTTTTGTCCTTTCAGGCAAATTTTAACTGTATTCTTCCATTTATTCCCTCTAAAAGATGAGGAGAAATATTTTGAGAGAACAAAATTGCAGCATTTTCTTTTTCTAATATGAAATGCTTAAGAATTATCCAACCGCTGATTCACTAGTGTTCTTGGTAAGCAATGCGCTATCACACAGTGGTGTCATCCATTGTCTCTCCGTAGCATCTTTCCAAGAAGCAAACGGCATAGAGATTGTTCCTGTAACACAAAGTGCGCAAGTAAAGAGAGCTACATTCACAGCTCATTGTGAAGTATTCGCTGTCTGTGATGCTTTCATGATAATCATTGCTTAGAACAATATTCATATAGCAAACATTGTAGATGAAGATGAAACATAATGAAAGAAAACAGTCATCTCCAGAAACTCGCATCTCTAAAGTTAGATAACATACCCTCTCTGAACCTCCTTGGTGAGACCTTAACTGCATGTTGTTGCTACTTTTTCCTATTTACATGACACTCATTTCATCCTTATAACATTTTTAGTGAAACCTATGAATATGTAACCCTGGACTACATAGCACTGAATTTTCTAAAAACTGTTGCAGAATACCTGCATTCTTTTCTCATCCTCTTCCCAGTCTGTATTCCTTTTTAAAATTACAAATAGAATTCACAAGATTCTATAAGGCAAAGAACATAATCAATAAGTCAAAATGGCAGTCCATAGAATAGGAAAAGATCTTCACCAACCCCACATTTGACAGAGGGCTGAACTTCAAAATATATAAAGAACTCAAGAAACTAGATATCAAAATAGCAGATAATACATTTTTTAAATGGGGTAAAGATCTGAACAGAGAATTCTAAACATGAATCTCAAATTGCTGAAAGACATTTAATGAATTGCTCAACATCTTTAGGCATCAGGAAAATGCAAATCAAAAGAACTCTGAGATACCATTTTACACTCATCAGAAAGACTAGATCAAAAACACTGATGCCAGTTTACGATGAAGAAGATGTAGAATAGGGGGAACACTCCTTGACTGCTTGTGGAAGTGCAAACTTATATAGCCACTTTGAAAATAAGTTTGGCAATTTTTTCTGAAAACTGGAAATCAATCTACCTCTACACCCCATGGTACACTCTTGGGAATACACCCAAAGAATGCTCAATCTTACTACAAGGACACTTGCTCAACTATGTTCCCAGCAGTATTACTCATAATAGATAGAACCTGGAAACAATCTAGATGTCCCTCAACAAATAAGTGGATTAAGAAAATGTGGTACATATACACATTGAAGTATTACTTAGCAGTGAAAAGCAATAACATCATAAAATTTGTATGCAAATGGATGGAACTGGAAAAAATAATCCTGTTAAGGTAACTCAGACCCAGAAAGACAAACACAGTATGTACTCACTCATAAGAGGATATTAGATGTAAAGTAAAAGATAAGCTAGAGAAACTAAATAACAAGGAGGACCTTAGAGGTACATGCATGGATTGCCCTAGGAAGGAGAAATAAATCAGATCTCCTGAGGAAACTAGGGGCTGGGGTGAGGGTTGAAGAAAAGGGATAGGGAGTGAGAACATGATGGATCAAGATGGTCCAGTTTAGGAAGGGATGGAGAGGGAGAAAAATGAAAAAGATATCATGCTAGAGGAGGGCATTAAGTGGCTAAGGGGAAACCTGGTGCCAAGGAAAATCCTAGGAATACACAAGGATAACCCCAGCTAAGAGGGTGCCTGAACTAGCCTTCTGCTGTAGTCAGATTGGTGACTACCCTAATTGTCATCATAGAACCTTTACCCAGTAACTGATGGAAGCAGATGCAGAGATACACAGCCAAGTACTAGGCTGAGCTCTGGGAGTCCAGCTGAAGAAAGCAATGAGGGATTATATAAGAAAGGGGCTCAAGATTGTGAAGGGAAACCCACATAGACAGCTGCCCCAAGTTCAGGGACTCTAGGGACCCTAGGAAGCCTGCATGGGACCAACCTAGGCCCTTAGCCCATGGGTGGCAGTTGTTTTACTTGGTCTGTTTTATGGGGTTCCCTAGCAAAGGGACCAGGATTTGTTCCTGGTGCATGAAATGGATATTTGGAACCTATTCTATATGGTGGGATGCTTGGCTCAGCTTTGATGCAGGGGAGGAGCTTAGACTTGTCTCAATTTGAGATATCATGCATTGCTGATTCCCATGGGAGACCTTATCCTTTCTGAGGATTAGATGGAAAAGGAGATAAAAAAAAAAGGAGAGGGGGCGGGGAGGGAGTAAGAGGGGAGAAGGGAGAAGAGACTGCAGTTGATAAGTAAAATAAATAAATACATAATAAAATCAAAACCAAATATAATTCACACACCATTAAATTCATTCAATTTAAACTATATAATTAAATAGTCTTATATACTAGTCAGAGAGGTCAGCTCCCATCACAGTACAAGTTTAGAACATTTTTTCCCCTATCACAAAGAAATCCTAAGTCCATTATCAGTTGCTATGCTACGACAGCTCCTGCAAACCATTAATCTAAGTTTTCTATATGAATTCACTCATTCTAGACTTTTCGTATAAATGGAATCATATAAAATGTGATCATTTGTGATAACTACTTCTTTCACTTAATATAATGCTTTCAAGGTTTGTCTAATTTATAGCATGCCTTGATGCTTCATCCCATTTATTGCAAAGTAGTTTTCCATTGTATAGGTGTGATACAGTTTATCCATTCATGATGGAAAGTGTGGGAAACATTTCTGTGCCATTGTTTGACAGGGTCACAGTGAATTTGTCCTTGCAGGCAGACTGGGAAAGTTCATGCTGATGTGGGAGGAAGACCACTAGACCTTTCCCTTTCCTAGAGGGTGGAAGAGGAAGACAAGATGAAGTCTGGGCAACAAGTAGAATGTACCCATTAGAAGTAAATAGCATCCTGAATACTAAGACCCTAGTTCTCTTTATTATAGTCATGTATAAACAGTGCTACTGCTTGCAGAGATGGAATGAATTGGTATCACCTAGGAGGTCATTTCAGCACATTACAGACTGCCAAAATTCCATAGGGTCCTCTGAAATCTTTCTTTAGTATCGTAAAACAGTAGCCTGTTGTTGTGAAGTCTGCAGTTTGAATAACAATAAGTATTAGTGCTATAAACACCCATGAACATTTTGTGTGTGAATAAGTATTTTCATTTATATCATACAGCACAGAAGTGAAATTGCTAAGTCATGGTGTAGCTGTATGCTTAAATTTGAGAAACAGCCAAACTCTTTTTCCCCCTAAAGTAAATACCTCTTTTTACATTTCTACTAGTAATGTACCACATCCTTGACAACACTTGTTATCTGTCTTTTTATCATAGCCAGTCTGGTATGTGAGAACTTAGTTTGACTTTGATTGCTATTTCCATAGTAGCCAACAATGGCATGCGGACTATTATTTACATTCTTTTGATTTATTTTAAAATTCCGTAGTGATTTTGAAATTTATCTCTTCCAAAGCATGGGCTTGAAGTTCAACCATTTCTTTTCTGTATTAGCTCTATGTACATAACATATCTTATTTGTATGTAAAGTTAATGACTTTTAGTTTGCTTACCTTTGTGTTTCTCAACTAGAAACCATGTTTTGAATATTCTTTCTGTGTCTTCTAGGACATTTTAATGAGTCTTTTCCTTCATCATCAACTAAATAAATACCTAAGTAGCAAATCCTGACCTTGTACAACATTTTAAAAAGCAAAAGTATTCTTCATAGTGTGCTATATGATATTCTAGCCAACTAGTATTGCTTATGCCATATGAATTTGTCATAAAATGCATGAGGACATAAGAACAGATTAAGAAAATGTGGTACATTTATACAATGAAGTATTACTTAGCATTAAAAAACTGGCATCTTGAAATTTGCAGGTAAATAGATGGAACTAGAAACAAAACAAAACAAAAGAAAGCAAAACAAAAAACACCCTGAGTGAGGTAACCCAGACCAAAAATGAGAGAATATGTACTCATTTGTAAGTGAATATCAGCCATAAAGCAAAGAATAACCAGACTACAATTCACAACCTTAGAAAAGCTAGGAGGAAGATCCTAAGAGGGACATCCATGGATCCTCCTGAGAAGAAGAAATATATAAGAAATCCCAAGTAAATTTGGAGAATGGCATGAGAAGGGGAGATAAGGAGAGCACAGGATGGTCCAGTTGGTGGAGGGACACAGATGGAGAGCAAAGAAAGAGATATCTTGATAAAGAAAGCTATTTTGAGGTTAGGGGAAAACCTGGAATTCACAAGGATGACCTCAGCTAAAACTCAAAGCTATAGTAGAGAGGTTGCCTGAACTGGCCTTCCCCTGTCATCAAATTGATGACCTCCCTGACTGTCATCATAGAACTTTCATCCAGCAAGGGATGGAAGCAGGTGCAGAGATCCACAAGTAAGCACTTCGCTGAGCTCACAACCCATTTGAAGAGAGGGAGGGATTATATAAGCAAAGTGGTCAAGATTATGATGGGGAATCCCAGCAACATCTGGCCAAAGCTCCCTGACTCAAATTGACTGCTGGCAACCTGCATGAGACAAAATTAGGTCCTCTGAATATAGAAGTGTGGCTTGGGCATTTTGTGGGCCCTCTGGCAGCAGGACCGGGATTTACTTCTAGTGCATGAACTAGCTTTTGGGGGCCCATTCCCTATTGCTCAGCCTTGATACAGGGGAGAGGAGCTTGCTCCTGCCTAGCCTTGATTTGCAGACTTTGCTGACAGCCCAATGGGAGGACTTACCCTCTCTGAGAAGTGGATTGGATGAGTGGGGGATGTGAACCTAGAGGGTGAGAAGGAGCAACTGTGGCTGGTAAAATAATAATAATAATAATAATAATAATAATAATAATAATAATAATAAAATAAAAATAATGCATGATGCCAGTTAAGCACAAGGATCCAATACAGTTTTCTGAATAAAGGATGGTTATACTCATGTTTGTATAAAAGCATAAAAACAGAGAAATTCACATGTAAAAACTATGCAGCAATCCTGACAGCTTTGTATAATTATATCTGTTTTTAAGTTTTATATTTTATGTATGAGTGCTCTGCATGCCAGATGAGGGCATCAGATCCTATTACAGATGGTTGTGAGCCACCATGTGGTTGCTGGGAACTGAAATCAGACCCAAGAGCAGCCAGTGCTCTTAACCACCCAGCCGAAAGATGTCTTTTAAAACAGCTGTTTTTTTTCCTTGTTCTAAGTTTCAAATATTAAATATGATATAGGTAAGTATTAAAAATTCTTTATTAGAGTTACACGGATGGGTTGAGTGAGGAAGTCCTAGAAGAAAGGCTAAAGGAATTAAATGTATGTAGGCTGAGGCTAAATTAATGGCTGAAGAGGCATTCATCGTGGAGTTGATTAGATAATCTATTGAGAGCCTGGAATACACTGGAGTAAAGGCCACTTCCTTTACAGAGGTAGGAGTTCAAATCAAATGCTTAAAATTTCTAAATTTCTCCACTTTAGCTTTGGGAAGGGTGTGTGTGTGTGTGTGTGTGTGCGCGCGCGCGCACACGCGCGTGCACACGTGTGTGTTGTACATAAGGGTTTAAGGATATTTACACTCTGGTATGTTTTATGTTTCTAAAGGGTAGAGTTTTAGCATGAACTAAGATTATCCCTGATGATAGGCAGAGAGCTACATGAAATACAATTTTAGTTTGGGACCATGCTTTCTTAGAAGGTCCTATGTTAAATTTTTCAGCCAACTAACTGAATAGCATTTGCTAGAAATTACTCAACCAATGTCTCTTATTGGAGACATACTAAATACCCAACAGTAATAACACAAAGAATACAAGAACCATGTCTGATGTCTTCCAAAGTAAAAAGGAAAATGCTGCCTACTCTCTACTATTGGCATGTCTAATAAGGCATATTCCTAGAAATTACACTTTTGAGACTATGTTTCATTCACTCATGAGAATAAGTCCCAATGTCTGCATGTTGCACAGTAGAAGCCAAAGAAGGGTATCTGTACACAAGTATGAATAAATCACAAAGCAGTGTAAGATATATGACCCCTGTAATTATGAACATTAGCAAAATATGAAAATAATATGCAAAAATATTAAATTATGGAGATGAGCTATTTTGAGGAAGATGTGGAAAGAGAAGACACATATAAGAAGCAGCAAAGAAGAAGAACTTTAATATTTTATATAGTGATGGAGCCTCTGCTAAAAGTACATCAACAGCAGGGTATAGGACAGTGGTATAGTGGTTGGCTAGTAAATAGGAATGCTGGGGTTCTGTACTGACAGTATATAAAGAAGTATAAAAGAGCAGAGAAAGTATATAGAGAAGCCACACTATTTTATACTTGAAGAAGAAACAATCATCAGGGTTAGAAACAGATATGAAATATTAGTTTTCTTTATTTTAAAAACTCAGAAAGGCTGTAAAGGCATGATTAATTCATTGTAAATGAATGTTCATCTGGTTCCTAGTGTCCCTACTGAAACTCTCTCTTCCTGTGTTTATTTCTAGTTGGGGCAAGATAAACCTAAGTTAGAGGACACATGCTGAGTCCCACGATGGCCTAGTCCACTATAAGAAACTGTTTCTGAAAAAATAAAAGTCAAAAAGAGATTCTGACCTTTGATATGATGGTATAGGAAGTCAGGGCCTTGAGACATTGGTTAGGTCAGGGGCTTCCAGAATGAAGAATGTACACTTAATGAAGTGAGAGGAAGTTACTTCTCCAGGGACTGCACTGAGGACATAGTTGTTATTCAGCAGACATAGGATCTTTTTTTCCTTGGTCTTCATACAACTATTTTAACAGCTGGGAAGTAACATTTTATATCAGCCTAAACAATGAAATTGTCCATCATTGCCAATGTAATCTATTGAACTGAAAGAGTTCCAGTCAAAATCAAAATATAGCATGGTGAGAAAATGTACCTGTTACATCACACTTTGTGAAGTTCTGAAGCTGAACATACACATATACCCCAACTGTTTACAAGTCCAAGGTATACCACAACTGTTCATAAGTCCAAGGTGCTGCAGGATCCCTAATCAAATCCAATGGCATACTTCCAAGCTATACTACAGCACAGGTCTACACACAAGTGTGGAAAGGTATGGGTCCACTTCCAAATTTACCTCCCTCATTTAAGAGCAAATGAAAATAGTGGAGAAAAATAACATCCAATCTCAGCTGTCCCCATATTAGCACCAATTTCGCTTCAGAGTCTGCGTCTCACAGTTAGGAACAATTCCTACCACATCCATTCTTGAACTCTTATATATCTGCCCCTCACATTCCTGAAACAACATTCCATTAGAATCTGTAAAATATATACAGTTGTTTTTCAGATCTCATATAAGGGTCCTCTTAGAATCCCAAAATCCAAATGCTCAAATTTCTTACAGGAAATGACATATAATTTTTATATAACCTTTGTAGATGCATATGCTAATCATCTACATATTAAACAAAATCAGTGTAGATGCCATGCCAACAATTGTTAGACTTAAGATAATGATGACAAAGAGAAGATGATGACAAAGATTACATGTTGGGAAGATACAGTTTTCTGAGAATATGTTTTTCCTAAAGATGGCTAAATTTATGGATGAGAAGTCCCCTGATGTGGAGACCCTAGTAACACTCCTAGCTTCCTGGGACAGACATTGAAGGGAAATCTATATGTTCTCAAAAAGGAAAGCAAAGAAAAGGAAGACAATCTAGAAACTGCAAAGAGTGTCAACAGCAGAACCTTAAGTAAGTGATTGTTAGGCACGGAACAAAGAATGCACACTTCTTAGGGATGGCGAGAGGGCATAGTGAGGCATGGCAGGGCGGAGCGAGGAGAACTTCAGAGCCCGTGAATATGGGACTGCTATTATCAGAGCCTTTGCCTTAAAATTCAGGCAAGTTTTACCGTTTCCTCATGCCTCTGTCCTGAGGCAGTGAGAGCTGTGAGGAATGGAAGGATGTAATGTCCATGTTTCTTTCCTCTCTCTAAGGTAGGCATCCAGAAGTTGAAATCTCCTTGGCTTCCATGGGTTAATGGCACAATGCAGCACCAATTATAATGAAAAGTACTGGATGACTCCTAAAAGCCTGGGCATGAACGCGAGCCTTTGGTACTGATGAATTAAATGGGAAGCCAGGTGACAGGAGCTGCACCATACACAAAAGGCTAATGGAAGCAGAGCAGATTTTCATAAGGAAAATAGACAAATTAGTTTGAAGCAGAGCTATTATTTCCACATTAAAGAGACCATGACAACATTGCTCTTTGTGACAGAATCGGTGTTGTTTAAGATTCGTGTGCAACTGATAGAAAAAAAATAATTTAAAAAAAATTCAAGGAACAAAAGTAACAAAGTGGTCTCAGTATGGAATGGAAAGGAAGCCTCCGTTTTGTGGTGTGTGTTTCATGGAAGGTCTTAGGATAAGATTATTAATTGCTGTACTGAGTCCTGATACTCAAGAAAATTTTAAAATTGGCTAACACAGATAATGAGCAATGATGTTCAAAAAGAAAGAGGAAGAAGAGGAGGAGGAAAGAAAGAAAGAAGAAAAGAAAAGAAAAAAGAAAGAAAAAAAGAGAGATAAGTTTATTTCCATGAACTATTCAGGGAATAAAGAGATGGGCTGTGTGTAGAATATACATGGGGTAGGAGCAAAATAGAAAAGTCACAGGCAGGCATCATTACCCAGGGATGTGACTATGAGAACAAGAAGCCATGCCCTTGCTCTGAGCCAGCTGAGGAAGCCTAATGTGAATGGTGAAATCCATGCTTCAGGAACACTCTTCTGACAACAGCAATATTATTATTACTTATGATGTCCATAAAGCGTTCCAAGAAACAAGGGAGAGAAACAGTTTTATATTTACTCTGACAGTTTAAAAGGTTGCTGCCATTATGCATAGATTTTTGAAATGTTATTTGTTGATTGCACTGAATAGGCTGGCCCTGTGGTAACAAACTACACAGGAAACAGAAAACTCAAGGGGGCAAGTCAATTACTATAACCTGAATCAAATGACGGTTTCATCTATACCCATGCACCGGTACTCCTTTCTTTCCTCCTCCTCCTCCTCCTCCTCCTCCTCCTCCTCCTTCTTTTTTGTACCATTTACCAAGATCAACAGCAATAATTTCAGACAATTAATTGAGATCCTGAGCAAGGCTGTAAGAGTCTTGTCGAACACAAGAATACAGTTGCAACATAACAGATGAAAGCCTTCATTTGCCATGCAGCAGATTCAGAACCAAGTGCCTGTTTATTTGAATGACTGAAGCTAGTTTTTCAGACATTGCCCTACCCACTGGAAATCCATCCCCCGTTTCATAGACACTTAAGAAAGCTGGACTCTGATACCAGAATAGCAGTTTCATTAGACCCTCACATTTTGGAAGGATCCAGAGTATAAACTTTCAGAGGCGGCATCATAATCCTTCTCATCAAATATTTGGGCGACAGGTGGAAAATTGTTCTGCCAGCTGAAGAAGACAAAATCCATTCCTTCTGGCAATTTTCTGCAATGAAAACTCCAGAAATGAATGTGCAATAACTTGTGGAAATAAATTTCAAATATTATCACACAAAAGCAGTGTGCTCAAAATCTCTAACAGTAAGCTAACTCCTGCCCATCTAAATTTTAAAATGCTGATTTCTCTTTATGTTTGAAACACCACTAAGGAATGGGGAAATATTTCAAGACATAGAATGCCAGAGAAAAATGTTAAATTCTAACAAAGTAAAACAGTCCTGAAGACTAGTTCTGGGCAGTAGCATATTTCAGGCCAGGTTATAAAAATTGAAGAATCCTTTGTACAGGATGATATCCTTAGACTGGAAAGTTGCACAGACCTGCCTACCGATCCTGGGAGCCTGGACTATTCTTAGATGGTTGCAGCAACTTCCATGTTCTTTCTGAAGCAGGAATAAAACTTTCTGCTATTCCTGTGGGTTTTAATAAAGATTCTCTCAATACCTCTCATTTGCTCACTCATTCACTGTATTAGAAGCCTGACAGATGGGTAGGTGGTGACATGGGGAGGCTTCAAGGATGTGCTGCCAATTAAAGATGGAGAGAAAACTGCACCCTAGCAGGCTGGATCTGCAGCCTTGCTCATGAACTGTTCACCCATACTTTCCTGTACAGGGTGCCTGCACATCAGAGTATGTATGGTTGCTGAGATGGATAATGGATCCCACTGTGGGACTAGTGTGTGAGTTTCATTGAAACATCACAAAATACAACTTAGTTAAATGCACTGTTTTTATTTGGAGGATGTTTTCTTTCATGTTCACATGATTTCTCAAGTGGCTTATGTGTACAATATTAACCAATTGCTTCTAATTTTTTTTTTAAAACTTGTCAGTGAGAATGTATCAGGCTTAGCTGACTCCCCATGAAATGCTTTAACTTTTCAGAGAAGTAGGGGAGTAAGGGGAAGTGGGAGGAGGGGTGAGGGGTGATCTGTGGTTGGTATGTAAAAGGAATTTTTAAAAATTTCTTAATAAAAATAAAAAATCATCAGTGATGTGTATTTCTATAACACCCTTAAAATGTTAAGCAAATAAATGATATAAACAAAATTGCTAGCTCAGTGCATCATGTGGCTTTTAGAAAGTCTCCATCATATATTTTATATGCCATTTAGTAGAAATTTTCATTGTATACTACCTTAGTTTGGGTTACTATTGCTATGATCAAACACTGTGGCCAAAGCAATTTGGGTGCTAAAGGTTTATTTGGTTTATACTTCCATATGGCTCTTCATCACTGAAGGAAGTCCAGACAGGAAGACAAACAGGGTAGGAACCTGGAGTCGGGAGCTGATGCAAGGCCATGGAAGGGTGATGCTTTTTATTGGCTTGCCCCCACATAATTTTCTCAGCTTTTTCTTAGAACCTAGCATCACCAGCCCAGGGATAGCATCATCCACAATGGGCTGGACCTTGCCCCATTCATCACTAATTAAGAAAATGCCCAGAATCTGATCTGATGGAGATATCTTTCTCAATTGAGGCTCTCTCCTCTCAAATAACTGTGTGTCAGGTTGACATAAATCACATAGACATAGCATTCACATCCTACAATGTGCTGGATTCCTTGCATCAGTCCAGGTGATAGCTGGGGAAAATAAACAAAGGAAAACAATAAACACTGATGCTGTCCTTTAAGTAGTCAGTACTCTTATCTTTAATAACTAAAGAGCCAACGAGATGAGCAGAGATGAAACAAAGTATAGAGATTGTAACTGTGCAGGGTGTGTGTGGGGGGGAGTGAACTGCAGCATATATGGGTGTAAATGGAATCATCCACAGAGGCAAAGGGTAGCAGAGAGAGGAAGGGTATCCAGGGGACAGCTCATCGAGCACAGGGACTAATAGAGCCTGGAGAAAGTCAATGATGATGAAAGATGTGGGCATGGAAGCCAAACATGGACAGGGGAATGGGAGTAAGCGAGGGTAGGAAATGCCAATTATACAATCAGGTCTAACAGAGCACTGGACAAATACTGTCAATCTGAGGAAGAGGAGAAAACCTTGGAAGTTCAGGGAAGAAGAGTTTTTGATGCATTGTGATACACTGTGGAAGCCCAGTTGGCTAACCTTTCATCCTTTGATTCTTCACATTCTTATCTACTAGCTTTGTCTTTTCCAAAGCACAGTCACAGTCTACTATCTTGCTTCTATTATTGATTTGCATTACATATGTACTTCCTCCCTCCTCTACTGATATGTCAGACAATCAAAGGCAATCGGTCTCCTTGGAATACCCCTGGCAAATATCTGGTTGTGGGGGTTTGAAAGAAAATGGCCCCCAATGGGAGTGGCACTATAAGGAGGTGTGCCCTTGTTGGAGGAAGTATGTCACTGTGAATCCAGACTTAATCACCTCTTTTGCTCAAGCTTCCCTTAGTGTGACTTTCAGCTGACTTTATGTTGCCTGCAAGATGTAAGAGTCTCAGCTACTCCTCCAATACCATATCTACCTGCAGTCTGGCATGCTACCTGCCATGATGATAACAGACTAACCATATGATATTGTAAACTGCCACCTCATTTAAATTTTTTCTTTATAAGAGTTGCCATGTGCATGATGTATCTTCACAGCAAAGAAACCACAATTAATACACAGGTACACAATAGAGTATATCCCTTGCCAGTTTTTTTTTTTTTTTTTTTTTCCAAGTTACCATAGCAGATCTGGAAAATGTCCCCAAAGCAAAGAACTATATGCAGTGCCTATGTTTGTGCTGTTGAAGGGAAATCTTGAATGAGTGAAAGTAACCACCAGATTTGTAAGTCAGGAAAAAAAAAAAGAGTTAAAATAATAACAGTCACATATGAAAAAAACAAAACAAACACTTAAATAGCTACCATTAAACCAAAAGGAAGAAAGACTGAGTATTCCTTCTCAAATTTGAAACAAGAAAGGGAAGTTTACCCACCACTCTTGCTCAATACAGTTCCTGAGAACTATAAGAAAACAGGTAACCATCTCAGAAGATAGACACAATGACATGGAAATAGTAAAGATACGAAGTATCTTTTGTATACTTTGTATACAAATACCTATTTGTAGATAGAATGACTATACTTATAAAACTACCAGAAAATTATTGGATGTAATAAATACTTTAACTTGTAGCTCATAGAAATCAACATAAATAAGTAGCTTTCATAACAACCAATAATGAACAACCAGAAAACAGAATTTAGGCACAATAACTCATTTATAATAGCTAAAAAATAAAGTACAGAGTAATAAAGCTAACAAAATAAGTAAAAGACCGCTATAATAAAAACCTTAAGTCACTGAAAAAAAGGAGCAAAGACACATACTGGACTCTGCTCCTGGTTGGAAGAATTTATATTGTGAAAATGGCTATTTTAACAAAACTGGTGACAAATTCAATGCAATTCCCATCAAAACTTTAATGTTATTTTTTATCAGTTCATTACAAGTAAGCAAAAAATTCTTATAGAAATACAAAGGACCGTAGTGGATAGGTTAAAAAAAAAAAGAAAAATGACCTAAAAAAAAACACTGATGGATATATCAGACCTGACCTCAGATTACAACTCACTATTGTGACAAACACAGGCTGCTATTGGCATAAAACTAGACGTATGGTCCAATGGCACAGAATATAATGCCCTGAAACAAATACTATAGATTATTCAACAAACGATACTGGAAAAATTTGATATATTCCTCTGTAAAAGAATGAAATTATCTGCCTTTTATCCTGTATACAAGTTACTTCCAAGTGAACCAAAGGATTTTATTTAAACCTTGAAATACTAAAAATGCTAGAGAAAAACATAAAAAAAGCGCTTAAACAATAGATGCAGACAATTATTTTCTGAAAAAAACTCCAACAGCACAGAAAATAGTGCTGAGAATTTATGAATTAGAGTACATGAACTTATTACCAGACAGCAAAGGACACTATCACTTAAACTAAAAAGCATCCTACTAAATACAACAACAACAACAAAAAATTTAGTCTTTGCAACAATACCTCAGATAGGAGCTCATATCCAGAATTCATAAAGAACTGTTAAAATT